>CM031948.1:32901348-33186348 GCA_018749465.1 Paracanthobrama guichenoti
GTTTTCTGAAGCAGCTCTGAGACATCAGCTTCTGAGATGAGTCTCCATCCATCCTAAATCTCTGTCCTGAAGACCTGGACAGAAACAAACCAAAACCAGGACTTTGCAGACACCAACAGAAGTCTGGACATTATATCTTCACAGGATTCTTGAACCCAAACCAGGTCCACAGGGACATACGAGGGTGGTCTGGTGTTTGTTTTTCTCTCTTTTTCGTGGCTGGCGAAGGGGCCGGTGAAAGTTAGCCAAGACGCCGCGTGCCGTGCTCCGCGTGAAGAATGCCCAGGCGCGCCTGCCCAAGCCGGCGGACACGGCGCCGGCACCCACGCCGGGCCTTTACATGGAGCGCTCGCAGAGTCGCATCAGCTTGTCTGCGTCCTTTGAGGCCCTGGCCATCTACTTCCCCTGCATGAACTCCTTCGATGAGGACGATGGCGGTGAGTGGATGTATATGTGTGTCCGAGGATGTGGGTTTGCTTGTTCCCAACTGTGACACCTGGAAGTTAGGATTATGGTTGAGATTGTGAGGTTATCGGTTTGGCTACAAATGTGGCTTTGTGGTTCAAGCCCAAAGGGGTTATGGGTTCAAACAAGACTTTTATGAGGGATAGTTTCAACCTGATCTCATGGGAAAACGTAACTATTTTACACAGTGAGTACAAGGTCCTCACCTAAACATAAGCGGGGTGTAGGCAAGTTGTACAAAAACATACAAATGAAATTGTATGAATTATCCACCAATTCGCCAAAATGTACAATAGTTGCAAAAATGCAAATTCTGTCATCATTTATGACATCCTTATGTCATTTCAAACCTTTATGAATTATAAGCAATTTTTTTTTGCAGTGCAGTGTTTCAACTGTTATCAGGGTCCTAAACAACATTGGACCCTATTGACTTTCATTGTATGGACAAGACAGAACAGATGCATTTTTAAAATGTTTTTTTTTTTGTGTGTTCAACAGAACCTAAAGTTGGAGCACAAAACCTGTCATGCGTCTCACGGGTATATCTGTGGCAATAGCCAACAATACATCGTATGGGTCAAAATGATAGATTTTCTTTTATGCCAACAATCAATTTCCTACCGTGAATATATCAAAAATGTATTATTAGTAGTAATATGCATTGCTAAGGACTTCATTTGGACAACTTTAAAGGCGATTTTCTCAATATTCAGAGTTTTTTGCACGCTTGGATTCCAGATTTTCGAATAGTTGCATCTCGGCCAAATATTGTCCATACATCAGTGGAAAGCTTATTTATTCAGCTTTCAGATGACGTATAAATCTAAATGTGCAAAAAATGACCCTTATGACTGGTTTTGTGGTCCAGGGTCACAAATAAGGTCAAACAGGGTTGAAATGACATGATGCTATTATTTAATTTTAAGTGAACTATCTGTTTAGGCAACATCCCAGATTACTCCAGATAGTATGATTTGGATAAAAGTGTCCTGAGTTAGATGTCTTCAACCCATATATCCTAGATATTAATGGTTATCCTGTGGTTTTGGGACTCATTTGGGTCATTAGTGCAGCATTTGGTTTTATACAAAAATGATGCTCAGATTCTTTGCCAGTCTTGTGGTGTTTGCAAGCCCCCAAACTCTTGCAAATTGTGGCCACATGCGTGGTTTAGGTGTATGACTGTGTCAACTTGCTCATTTTGCATATGCAATAAAGAAAATGGTGTGGTTGCTTACTTGAGTGGCGTTTGAAAATCCGTATCTGTAATCTGAAATGGGGAAAAAAAAATCATTAATACATGCATATGCTTCCTTCAGGCGGCATTCTCATCAGACAGAGGTTTTTCATTAATGAAGGCATTTAATCACAGCGCTGACACTCAAATGCTAATATAGCTGTGATCTTCTAGGTACGGCTGTGGCTCATTTCAAAGAACGTCTGATTGCAGGTTAATGTCTGTCTCAAATCCATCAGCAGACATCACGGCGTTAATTTAGCGCTCATTAGAAATATTCTGACTGCTCGGTGTGCTACTTGCTGAGTGTTTTAGCATTGCAATCTTGCATAATTTCCCAAGTGCTTTTAGTCTAGGCATGCTATAAATCTCTCTCGCTGCCCCTGTGTGCTCTCTTCCTTTCTTGATCACCCTCGTTTCCTTTTTTGCTGTTCACTCACCCAAAAAACCTTTTACACAGCCACCGTCTATCCGAGACATCCACACACCCACACTTTCTCTCTCTACCCTTGGCCTGATTACAGACTACTCTGCAGGAGAGAGACTAGTATTGACAGGAAAAGATTGTGCCTAGCTGATGATCCTCTTCGTTCAACATGTGCGCAAACAAACACACACACAACCACAAAAACAGTGCACACTTTCTGATTTATTGCTCAGAGTGTCATACTCGTATGCATCTTCAATTTTCACTTTTCTCTGGATATATTAGTCTATAAAACAGTGCATACATGATAACTGAGATGCATCAAATGATATGCATTCGTACGACCTGTGCTGTCTTGCGTTTGGATTAATAGCATATTCTATTGGTTTAAAAAAATATAGGCCTGTCGTTTAACTAATCAGCTCACTGCATCTCCTTTTTATACTGATACATACTTGCATAAACCAACTTAATCAATGCAAATCGCAGTAATGAATATGCTAATTACTGGAACAGAAACGACACATTGCAAGTGCTTTAGTTTAACACCTATTGCTGAATGTCAGATGACTGCAAATGCACTGGTGATTTATTAACAAATTACAGTTTTCTGTTTTCTTGATATTTGACATACTATTTGGGTCTGTTTGCAACTGTTTAAACCAAGTCGTTTATAAAGTTTTCTACAAAAGAAGGAGAAAATGCGGAACAAATGAACTCGCCAGTGATTTCGTAATAACACCCATTACTCACTGCTCAAACCCCGGGACATTTCTGACCACAAATATAGAAGCAAAATTATCTAGTGAAAAAAAAAAAAAAAGAACTACCGCATGATATTAATGCGTTTCGGACGGATCCATTCATCAGAAGAACGAGGGGAGTTAATGATGTCTTTGTCAGTCCATGTCTGAAGGGTCCTTTGGTTGTGTTGTTTTCACACATCTCAAGTTACCTGGAACTGATCTGATTCTTTAGAAATTCAAGGGTGAAACTGCAATACATAAACACGATTCATACAGAAACAGATAAAACTGAAGCTATCAGAGAGGCGACTGCAATGGCAGTATGCAGGCTAATACATCTTTTAAATAATGAACCATTAATGACTACAATTCACGCTTTAAAAAGACAGCTGTGTTCTCATCTTTGTTCTACCATTATGTACACGTGTCCTAACCAGGCACAACACAAGATAGACTAAAGCAATAAGCCCCATGAAGCCGTGCTTTACAGTGACTTCAGAACAGCTAATGCCTGCTACAGACTGTGCAATTTCATCAATCCTATAAGATCATTCAAAATGACGCTGTTCTACATGGATCTAATAAACACGACATGTATGTAGACCGTGCGATGATGACACCTACTCTAAAAAACACAACCAATTTGGGTTGTTTTCAACCCAAGGGCTGGGTAAAATATAGGACAGAACACATGTTGGGTTAATTTTACCCAGAAAATTGGGCTGTTTATTTAACCCAGCATAGTTGATTCATTTTTACTATAATACTAGCTGGGTTTTTTTTTACTTCATACATTAATTAATGTTTCAAATTAACTTAAAACCTTAAAATACTCGACACAACCACTGGCTTGCATGATAATTCCTAATTTTAAATCATATTTTGCAGTATAGCATACATTATATAGTTTTTAATACATAATGCCTATCATCTAAGCTCATTTAACAAATATTAGAAGTAAAAATGAAACATTTAGAAGTAATTGAAGCGTAATCGAGCAGTCTCTGTAGTCCCGTTTCCACTGCACTGGATCTCATGCCGGAGCTTGTGTCATGTTTAGCCGTCACCGCCGTTTCTGCGTTGACTGACTCCATAACCTGTCCATAAACAATCAGTGTACAGTTCTGAGAACATATCTTAACATCATAAGTATTTATATTCTGTATCTTTTTTAATACAATCATACATTTTTATGCAAGGCATCAGGTGTTTCCATCACGCAAAAAAATGACAGACATTGTGTCCTTGTATGTTGCTTTGCACAAAATTAAATGATATACAGCACAATAACACATTTATAGATAAAATAAAATGAGCACAAACCTGTTTTTTACAGAAGACCTGCACCAATTTGACGGAGTTGCACTGCTCTCACCTGAAGAGGGTGCAAAAAGCCTGCGATAAATAACTCAACACCTGGGTTGTTACGTCTGACCCAGGATCTGGGTTACACAAATCTACCCAAACACTGGGTTGATACGTCTGACCCAGGATCTGGGTTACACAAATATACCCAAACACTGGGTTGTTACGTCTGACCCAGGATCTGGGTAACACACAATCTACCCAAACACTGGGTTGTTATGTCTGACCCAGGATCTGGGTAACACACAAATCTACCCAAACACTGGGTTGTTACATCTAACCCAGGATCTGACCCAGGTTGGGTAACAAAAACTACCCAAACACTGGGTTGATACGTCTGACCCAGGATCTGGGTTTACAAAAACTACCCAAACACTGGGTTGATACGTCTGACCCAGGATCTGGGTTACACAAAAACTACCCAAACACTGGGTTGATACGTCTGACCCAGGATCTGGGTAACACACAAACTACCCAAACACTGGGTTGATACGTCTGACCCAGGATCTGGGTAACACAGAAACTACCCAAACACTGGGTTGATACGTCTGACCCAGGATCTGGGTAACACAGAAACTACCCAAACACTGGATTGATACGTCTGACCCAGGATCTGGGTTACACAAAAACTACCCAAACACTGGGTTGATACGTCTGACCCAGGATCTGGGTTACACAAAAACTACCCAAACACTGGGTTGATACGTCTGATCCAGGATCTGGGTAACACACAAACTACCCAAACACTGGGTTGATACGTCTGACCCAGGATCTGGGTAACACAGAAACTACCCAAACACAGAAACTACCCAAACACTGGGTTGATACGTCTGACCCAGGATCTGGGTAACACAGAAACTACCCAAACACTGGGTTGATACGTCTGACCCAGGATCTGGGTAACACAGAAACTACCCAAACACTGGGTTGATACGTCTGACCCAGGATCTGGGTAACACAGAAACTACCCAAACACTGGGTTGATACGTCTGACCCAGGATCTGGGTTACACAAAAACTACCCAAACACTGGATTGATACGTCTGACCCAGGATCTGGGTTACACAAAAACTACTCAAACACTGGGTTGATACGGAAGTGAAAGAGGAGACTATGGACATGGCTAGGGAAAAGAGGCATGCCGATCTGGTAAACGGAGCTCGAGGTAAGTACAGTAGTTTTAGCGCACTGATCAGTACGCCATTTCATGTTGCATTTTTATTGACTAGTCAGTAGACATAGGATGTAGCAGCAAACACACTGTGAGATGATCGTGCACTGTCAGAAAATGAGGCTATCTTTGGTCGCAAGACGTATGACGTAGGACCACCGTTTAGGAGCCACGACCACAGAAATCGTCATGATTGGTCATCTTTCGCCTAGGACGGCCCAAAATCTTACAATGTGTACCGGGCATTAGAGGTGTTAGGCACGGCGCTTAGCGGAGCCCCTTCCGCTGTTCTAAATTCACTGTAAACCACAGCTTTATATTGCTTTTATAATAGTTACTCAATAAAAATATTTATCTAGGTTTATGTTTGTGAGAAATTTGCAACGGTTTTGAACACGGCTCAACCAATCAGATCCGTTTTATAAAGCTTTTTTTGAGGTGTAGTGTTTGTCTATTCTTACTAAAAGTGAAAATGTGACTGAAATGTGTTACTTTTGCTTCGCAGCGAAAACTTTCAGTGACTTAAAAAACTTGCTGGGAACTTTTGTTGCATCTCATCTGGTCAGGAAATGGCATTAAACTGCACATACATCTTGAAATGATCCAGAAAAACCAGCATAGGCACAAAAAAAAAAATAATAATTTAATATTTTTAGCAGTTTTGTACTGGAAAATAAAAAATAAAAGCTAAATGCAGTTTGGGGGATTTTTCAAGGTAAAATACAAGTTCTGTGTGATCACAGACATAATTGAGTTAATCTGGTACAATTATTTTGCGCGTAATATTTTAGATATGGGTTACCCTACAGGTTTGTGAACTTCACGTTGTCACTTTGAAGCATCTTGAAGAAATGACCTAGAATAACCTGCATAAGCAAAAAAAGAAAAAGGAAAAAAAAGATCATTTTACATAAAAAAATTTCAAAAGATTTTTCATTGTAAAATACAAATATATGCACTGTGTGATCATGCAAATAATTGAGAAATAACTTAATCTGGTACATTTATTTTTTTTGCATTGAATATTTTTGATTAGTGTCCTCTCAAACTTAAACCATTCAAAGTCAAAGTTTCTTTGTTCGGTCTGCTTTCACCCTGTGCTTGTTTCTTCATTCTGTGTTAAGATTTAATCTAACAGCCACACATGGGGGTTCAACACCTATATAACACACTCGCTCTGCAGCCATGTCGACAAGAGGGGCCCGAAGCCTTTGCGACGTGCATCAGACCCAACGTCGCCTGCCACCGCTTGTCTCGGCGCATTCAGACTTCATCTTTCATATCCTGTTTGCTGTTAGCGCTGTTTGATGCAGTGTGTACTAAGAATCCCAAAGCACAACATGTCTCGCTCCCCCCTCCACCAGCACAGGAACAAATCTCTACCGAAGAAAAGCGAATGCTCTGAAGTCTCGAGGCTTATTAACCCTCCTACACTGACAGGTCCTGCATTGATGCTGCTGCTCAAAATAACTCGCAAACAAACACACACACACGCCATCAGTGAGATGTCATATGGCGGCAGGCGCACATTCTGTGTTGCATAAGAGCGTAGTGAATCAAGGACAGAGGGAAAGATAGAAGGAGGTCAGAATGATTGATACTCGTAGCATCCGTCTCCAATGTGTGCATGTGTGTCCGTGCTTATGGGATTTAATGCATGATGCATTGATTATCAGCATGTCTGTGTGTTTTGTTTTAAAAAGTGGGTGAAGGATGATGGGTCATCCAAATCAGAGTCACACTTGTGCGTCAGAGAAACAAGCGCGCCGCCATCTTTCGAATTTTGTGTTTGAACTTCCATTATTGTGGTAGCTCTGTATATTTCGATGGCATCGCTGTCGAGTAATTAGCTGGTGAAGTGGATTTACTTATTGTAAAGTTATCAAGAGCAGTGTAATGTTTGAAGCGGATGTCATAACAAACTGTCAGTAGACAGGGAAGATTTGAAAACGAGCGGTTCATTCATGAACCCGCTGTTGTGGTTCTGGTTGTTTTCCTCTTTTGTTTTGTAGGTTCGATTGGTGACTGGGGTGTGACTTGAGTGCCCATGAATCTCTTCATGGCGCTTTATTTAAACAACTTGCAGTTGTGAGTCGTGGCCGCTCTTAAGCTGCTGGGATATGTCTAGGGATATGATTCTTGCTTTGGATGCAAGTTGTCACGGATTCAGATCCCGGACGAGCCCCCATATGTCTCACCTGGCTCAAAGATGCAACATTAAGGGGAGACGACACGGCGAAATTAAAGGAGTCGTCACTTTAAAATGAAAATTACCCCATGATTTGGTGTTTATGACTTTCTTCTTTGTGATGAACACAATCGGCGTTATATAAAAAAAAATATCCTGATGCTCCCAAGCTTTATAATGGCAGTGAAGGGGTCCGTTGAGTTTGAAGTTCAAAAAGGGAAAAAAGTGCATCCATCCATTATAAAAGTAATCCACATGGTTAAGGGTTAATAAATGCCTTCTGAAGCGAATCGATGAGGTCCATATTTAAAACTTTATGAAGTAAACTATCTAGCTTCTTCCGGACCATCTTTTGCAGTTCAAAACGCTTACACTACATCTGATCAGTTATGCTTTTATCGTAAGTTGAATACGGATGGCGGTAAGGCGGAAGCTAGATATTGTACTTTATAAAGTTTTTTTTTTTACAAAACCTTCAGAAGGCCTTTATTACCCCCCGTAATAAGGTCTGTACACTAGGGGTGTAACGATACACTCGTGTCACGATTTGATATAAATCGCGATCCTGAACTCATCATACGATATGTATCTTGATATTTTAAGCCAAAATAAAGAGGGTATTATTAAAATAATATTATTATTATTGTATTATTGTCAGGACCCACAAATATTCCCCCATTGCATCATTATACATTATATTCAATATTATATATAGTCGTTTAATGTAGTAATGTCACTGAAACTCAGCATTCTGGCATCCCGGTGTGTCGCCTCTCCCACTATTAATGCACTAAGAATATACCATCTAAAACGCTTTGAATAATCATACTACTAAAACCAAATGTGATCTGCTGATTTAAATGTTTTGCTTGACTTTGAGGAGTGTCATTCCGGCAGCGCGTGATGATCAATGCAATCTGTCACAGTTCTAACTGCAAGAAAGCTCGTCACAATGACTATTCTCAAACTGTAAATGTTTTGCTCAACCAAAATGTTTTATTCTGCATTTACTCTCATGTTGAGATTCATTCGCAATCATTTGAACATCCGTGTTTACTACAGCATGCGCAT
Organism: Paracanthobrama guichenoti; assembly: GCA_018749465.1. Lineage (NCBI taxonomy): Eukaryota > Metazoa > Chordata > Actinopteri > Cypriniformes > Gobionidae > Paracanthobrama > Paracanthobrama guichenoti. The sequence continues at coordinate 32,910,021 of CM031948.1, forward strand.
TGTGGTAAATCTGTTCATCATATAAAGCCACTGTGTCTCTTCAGAAGACTTGGATTTAGACACTCGATTAGTTATTTTTACGATGCCTTTATGACATTTATTGGATCTTTTAAGTTGAATTTTTTTTATTTTTGGGTGATTTATACCTTATAAATACAGCAAGTTGAGCCTTGGATAAAACAACTATATCGCAAATCATATTGTTTACATCAACGATACAAATCGTTGCATTTTTATATCGCGATATATCGATTAACGCTAACTATAGTGAAACACCTACTTTACACTGAGGGTTTTCATCTATCTCAGAGGTGGCCACCGTCGGCCCTGGAGAGCCACAGTCCTGCAGAGTAAACCCTGATAAAAACTCACCTGTAGCTTTCTAGCAACCCTTAAGACCTTGATTAGCTTGTTCAGGTGTGTTTGATTAGGCTTGGAGCAAAACTCTGCAGGACTGTGGCTCTCCAGGACGGACAGATGGTGTGATCTAAGTTCACAACTGGTAATTCTGACAGCAAATTTTTATTTAGTCTTTTGACTAAAATGTAATTTAGTTTTAGTCATATTTTAGTCATCTGAATTGTTTTAGTCTAGTTTTAGTCACTAAATCTACAGTAGATTTCGGTCCCTATACCCTCATTCACTATTTCCCACATTACTCCACTAATATAATCCACTTGAAGGAGTGAATGAAAAGAGTGCACTAGAAGGGCTGCCGCTTTTGCGTAGTTTGTGCTTGCTGTATAATAATCATTTGAAACTAGTATGTATAAACCATAATTGAACAATTTAATAATCAATTAACAAGGAATTTATACATGTATGATATTATGGTGTACACACATTGGACCAGCAGTTTGGAAAATGGATGGATGATTGATTCAGCTGCTGGCGCCATCTTCTGGTCAGAATTCGGGAACACAAATCTCACAGTGCATCATGGGTATTCTTTAGCTCTCTGGCAAACACTGATTGTACGCTCGTTGTTGCTGTGCATTGTAGGATTGTGCACTCAATAACGTCCACTATGGTTTCGGAAGCCACTACAAAAGGCTGTCCTCTCAAATAGTGCCCTATTTAAAGGTACAATATGTAATTTTCACCACTAGAGGTCGCTTATTCAAAACAAAGGCGTAGCTTGATGACGCCTTGATTTCACGAGATCATGGGAGTTGTCTTCACCTCAAAAGAATCCGTCAGGACTCGGGCAGAAATCATATTCATGGATGAGCTGATGTATTACAGATGTATTACCGTTACTGTAGTATGAAGCAGGGTGGAGCTGAACGAGGCGCTGGAGCGATTGCTAATGAGAGGCGAGCGCGACACACCCACTCGAGAGCAGTGGAGCTTTTATTCTGCCGCAGACGAGCGCTTCCGCTTCTTCCGCTCATGCGTACGTGGGGAACGCAGCGCTGTTTTATCATATTACACACATTTGAGTGTGTTAAAGTGATGTTATAATGCTACTCTGTGTGTTCACTCGGCGCTACTATGAGACACTTGTTCACACTGCAGTGAGCGAGATCATATCAGGCATGGTAAAACATGGCACTCTGTGCGGTAAATCAACAACACCAGATTTAAAAAATCAGACTAACTGTGTTGAGCTGGAGAACAATGATTAGTTTCTGTCCATCAATGATCCAAACAGTTGCTCACCCGTCTAATGAAACACATCAGATATTAAAGCGCCTTTGGTGTTTCCATGGTTTCTACAAAATAAAACCGGAAGTCGAGGGTAATGATGATGTCATTGATAGGCGACTGGTTAAAATTGCTTATTTCTCTGGATTTAAACATTCTTGGAAACATTTGGGATAATGCAAGTACACAAGTCAACAAAATATATAACATTGTACTAGTGGTTTTTGGATATTTGAATCCAAAAATCGTACATATTGTGCCTTTAATGGTATGTGTGTGTGTGTGTGTAAAAAATGATTCTGTGGTGAAGGGGGTTCGGACACAGCTTGCGTCTACAATGCGCTAATGATGTGTGATGTCTGAAATAAATGTTGCCAGGCAGCTCGGACCGAATGCAATGACTGGACGGACATTGTTTGGTCCTGAGACTTCCACAGAAGATATACGTTTTAATATTTACACCACGTCTATTATTGATTGCTATCAGGATGTGAAGAGAGTTTCAACCAGTATAACAAAAAGTGTTTATAAAAAATTGCTTACCCTACCTTTGAGGAGAGGTGTTATTAACAGCGTTCCAGCTTGTTTTCTGGCAAGTTTACTATAGAGTTGCATTGAAGGAGCCAGAAACCAAAATATCACAGAGACTTGTGTTATAGGGCGTAATGACTTGAGCCAATGATAATCGCTCTAGCATACACTTAGCAAAGCACCAAAAACCACCGTAAACATCTTAGCATCAAGGTGATACGTTTTGCATGATAAAGACTTAAACAGCCTTTTTTTCTTTTTTTGCAAAAATATATCAGGGCTCATTCAATAGGTTTGGTTAAAGACAATCTGAAGTGGCATCACTTTATCAAATGTTACGCTCTTTTGAAAATGTCACATAACCATTTTTTATGGTAGAGATTGCATTTCTGTTTCCATTGCACAAGTTCAATTATTTAGGAAATGTCAGTGTGATAAGTGTGCAGCAGTGGATTCACATCGGTGTCTGTGTAGTGATCTTAAATCAATGGCTGCTGAAGTGCTGTTCGATTCCCAGACATCATGCACAGGTGAGAAAGCAATCTGTTGGGTTTTTTTTTTTCCCAAGTGGAAAAGAGGAAAAAGTCAGCCAGGGCGAGAAATCTATCACATGATGCCAATGTGAAGACAACAGTCTGTCCAATCAGATAATTCTTGTTTCACACTGATGCATATTCTGACTCATAATATAATCATCATTCATTGTTCCTGTTAGAAGCATCTCTTATATACAAAATATTCTTCGCTCTAATTCTGAAATGTGAGCTTACACATCAATATACATAAATATACCAAATTAAATATTTTCAGCATACACTCTCAGAAAAAGAGGAAACTGAAAAGGTACTAATATGTACATTTAGGGGTGAGTAAGGTACAAAGATGTACCTTTTCACTTTTGTACCTTTTATACCGCCCCAGTGACAGTGCTGTACCTTTTTTTCTGAGAGTGAAGAATCAGATGCCTTTTTATTTTTAAAAGCTTTTAATACTGTAGAATCTTATCAGATAAATAATGTGTTTAAGTTAAATTAGTTTGATTACAAGCATAAAAGGTGCTACATAAAATAATTTCATTCTGATATTTCTGCAAAGATCAAGTTTCATTCGTCTTTTACAATAAACGGTCAGCATTTTAAGATCGTACACAAAAATGGCCTTTAAGAAATATAAAATATAATTTAATGAGGCTTATACTTGAAGGTTAAGTGTATAATTAATTCTGTGTCATTTTAATATCACTGAGATGATGTTATAGTTTTTATTATATTTTGAATCAGTTTAGCAGAAACAGGGTTATTATACTTTACTAAAACAAACAAAAACCACATTCATTAATGAAATTAAATTTTCATTTAGTTGAATGATGTGCTAAAATAACCAAAACTCAAATAAAAAATAATAAATGATAGACATTTAAAAAAACAAAAGCTATTAAAAATGACAAAACTGCAACAAAATGACTAAAATGAAAATAGAAAAATAGAAAATCCACTTCATCTTTAAATTGAGTGAATTAATTAAATAAGACCGAATGTGTTTACACTTCATTCTCTGAATTAATAATAAATTATGCCTTTTGCTTTTCGGTTAAAGGTACACTATGTAAACAATTTTCTGTAAAATATCCAAAAACCACTAGGCCAGTGTTATATATTTTGTTCAGTTGAGTTCTTACAATATCCCAAATGTTTCCAACTATTTGTAAATGGTGAGAAAGTTGCTATTTTCCCCAATGAACCGGGACGTGTGAGGGCGTGGCCTGTCGATGACATCATATCCACGTGCGGTTTGCGGTGTTATTCTGCAGAAGCGCTTTACTCTCACTGCGGTGTGAACAAGAGTCATAGCAGCCGCGAGCGAACGCACAGAGTAACGTCATCACATCATTCTCAACACACTCAGATGTGTCTAATATGATCAACAGAGCTGCGTTACCTCATACTCATGACCGGGAAAGAGGAAATGGCACCGTGTGGCATAATAAAAGTCCCGCTGCTCGCGAGGCGTGTGTCGCGTTCATCTCATTAACAATCGCTCCAGCGGCCTCGCTCAGCTCCACAACACTCGGCCCTGCTCCGCTTCACACTACAGTAACGTTAATAATCACATCCATGAACATGATTTCTGCCCGAGTCCTATCCCGAGTCTTTCCCACCGGCTGTGAGGGGAAGACCACATGTCCCGAGATTCTGTGCACCAAACTACACTTTTGTTGTGAATAGGAGACCACTAGCGGATGGACAAGTTACATAGTGCACCTTTAAATTTAATTGATTTTAAGGATGTTACTGGAAAGCAAAATTCATATTTTTTAATGTGCCTTGTGCATCAGATTTGCGTTCACAGATGATTGTTTTACTGATTGATCTCTCTTTTGACCTCTGATGTAGCGCGCAGGTGCATTTGCTCTGCACCCTTTGTGTTGGCATATGCAGTCGGAAAGCACAGCGATACAGTGACGCGCGGGAGCAAGAACAGATGGCTGCGCACAAATGCTCAGATTTACCTGCTGTCATGTCCTTTACTACAGTCAGGAAGTGAGAATCATGTTATGGATTTTTATTTTGATCATCAATAATCATTATGGCTATGAGTGAATCTCACGAAAACGGGTCCAGGCCACATTTCACCTCAAGATAAAGAGTGAAAAAGAAATTAAAGCCTATTAAGACATTATTTTCAGAAATAAATGAAAACTAAACCTGAACTCAAAATAAATTAAACCTAAATAGCAATATTTATATATATATAATAAAATGGAAAACAAATCACATAAAAAATGACATAATAATAATAAAAATGAATAATAATAATAATATATAATTATATATATATATAAACTAAAATAAATCGATGCAACAAATGCTAAAAGTTAACAAAAAGGCCAAAAATAAAATTATTTTTATTATTTTCTTGACATTATTTTGAATATTAAATCTAATTAGAATCTATACAGTATTTTTACACTTAATTGTATTTATGCAAAATATAACTATACAAATAATACAAATATGATATAAAACATAAATTTAATCACTTTTTTTCTTACTGTAAGTTTAGAATGAAATATGATCCACCACCACAGATCAGTGGAAACAAAATAAAGACAATTACATAATGAACTAGCAGAGAGTGCATCCAATACTTCCAAATGAATTAATTATGAAACCTCAGAGTCAATATAATATTATAATGACAATTACATCTGCATAATGATGGAATAATGGAATAACAGGTGTGCACCCAATGTTACAAATGAAGATCATAATTGAAAATCCTAAGCAAACATGCATTTGTTTTTAATAGAGCGCCTGGCAGAAGCGTTCAGCGAGCACATCAGTTTAAGCAGCAGTTGACTTGTGTAGTAAATCACAGTGTGGTAGCATTAAGTCTTTCTGCAGAACGAGACCGTTTGAAGCTTCACACAATGTCGACACTCACTTGCTCAGTTATTGCCGCCCACACGTTATTATGACTGACTGAAGTATCTAAAACAGCATCCGGTGGCCCACATTTTGAGTGAACATGCTGTCCTGAAAGGCAATTAAGTCTGAGCTGTGACTTATAGTGGTGCACATGCAGACAATATGAGTTTGAGTCCGGCTTGTGTGTCACTTCCTGTGGCCAGTTGCATAAACATAGCCATTATGTAACTTATTTTAATCGATGGGCACTCTCATCTCTTAATGATTTCATACAGTTTAGGCCATAGAAGATAGAAGGCACTCAATATTCACTGATAAAAAATGATTCTGTGGTGAAGTAAATACTACATAAACTAATTTCTATGTGAAAAAGTTAGTTCAGGAAAGAATACAAATGTAGGATTGAACATAATCAAAGATATTTGACATTTGCTTTACTGTTTCAATCTTTCTTACCACAAGGGCCATTTGATAGCCCCCAAGGCCTGTAGGCCAAAATGTGTGTCACCCTTTAGTACAGTGGGGGAATTGTAATTATCTGATCGGTCAGTTTGAATGTCTCACATTTGGGTTTAGTCACATGGTCAAAAAGAGGCTCTGTCAGTTATTCTCGGGCTCTGTCTTTTCTTGGGAGCTGCTCATTTTCTGGCCCCTCTCTTGATTCTCTGGTACCCCCTTTTCCACCAGCATGAACCGGGTGCTAGTTCAGAGCTAGTGCCGGGTCAGAGTTGGTTTGACTGACGAGCCTTTTACGAACCGGTTTGCCTTTCCACGGGCTACCACAGAGCCAGGTCTTACGTCACTGTATACGTCTCATCTTTCTCAGCAACGAGGCAGCGATTCAAAAGCGAGGAAACACAAACTCTAGCGAGGCAGCGGGAAACATGAACACACCAGGCTTGTTCTGCATCTGCATCTGCATCTGCATCTGCATCTGCATCTGCGCTGCGCAGACCGATCAGCGTATGACATCAAAATACCGCATGAGCGATTCAAAAGCACAAGGAGACGCATGCTCTCGCTGTACTTTGATGTCATGCAGCGATCGGTCTGCGCAGTACTGATCCATCAACAATGGCGAACGTTGGGTTACTATTGATGCTCGAGGCTTTGCAAACCTACATCGGCATCAAAACACAGCGAATCCAACGCATTCGTGCAGCTCACCGTGATTTGTATAGACGGAGATTGCAATCGAGCAGTTATTAGCTATTCCAAAAATGGTGGTCATAAGTTTGTGTTCGTCTTGTTGATCACAGTAACCGCAGCCCCTGATGCAAGCGGTTCTTACTTCTAGACCAGCAATGTTTTGGTGCTACTTAAGAAGCACTTTTCCTGGTTCGGAGCTGGTGCTTTGGGTGTGGAAAGACAAAGAACCGATTTGAAACTAGGCTCCGGCTCCGAACCAGCACTCAAACTGCCTTGGTGGAAAAGGGGTATGGCTCTCTCTTCTTGGGGCCTGCTCTTTGGCTCTTCTCTTTCTTTGCCTCCACTTTTCTTTGTCTCTCTCTACCCTTTTCTAAAGCCTCTCTCTCCCTCTTTCTATCTCTCAGGTAACATTCTATTCATGCTGGGTACGATTAATAGTATAAGTTTTTATCATCTCCAACATCTATTTTGTAACTATTTTAAGTGTAACCACTACCAGAAATTGTCATTAAACCCTTTTCAGTTACAAATGATCCTAGTTTTGATTCGGCATTGAATTTGAAGTGTTACCTACTGCAATACAATATCATCACATTATAGCAACGCTCTCCCACATATTTAGCTATTGTAACTGCGCTTATTTCCGTCATTGGTTTAAGCTGCAGTGGTGGTAATAGCCGAGAAATGTACAGTTTTCTACAATCTTGCTGATAACGTTGCTTTAGTCATTCGGCAACCCTGCAGTCAGAACCACTGTAGGCGATCCACCCTTACACAAAGTCAATTCTATATTAGTACTCAATTCAAGCTTGTAGAAAATGAAGCGTAAATATCAACGTAAACCTACTCAACTTTTCTAACACTGGTGTTCCCTTCATGCACTGGGGCGTGAATAATTAATACGGTTGATTTTGGGCTGTTTTCCAGCTGTATTTACACTGCTTTACCATCGCTTTTGTTGTTATAGGTTTAGTAACTTGCCATTTTGTGACATTTGGAGTTCATTTTCTACTCAAAATGACACTCAAAAACAATCCATTGAGTGTTACCGTCACTGTGTATTGTGTGCCGTGTTCAGGTGCTGCGATACTTCTGTTATGTAGATATGGTGTCTACACAATATCTATTGTGTTATTAACTTTACCCGCTGTAAGCCATGTCACACAGCAAGATCTCAGCTGTCATTAATGTCAGACTGTACGATAGTCAAGGCATGTTAAAAACGGACGCACGCAAGAAAACTCGTCCAGAGTTTTATATCATCAATCAATGGCGCGTTCGGTGACGGTGAGCTGCATTAGATGCGGGATTGAAATGGTGGCTACAAAGAAATCTCTAGCGCTCATTTTGGTCATGGTTTGTCTTGAAAAACAAAGATAATTTGACGGTTGTCGTAGGACAAGTCACACTGCAGGACTGTGCGCCAAATCTTCTGACACTGCCAGAATTTCATCTGAGGTAAAATTTGATCGCAGCGGTCATTAATCGGCTGTCGGTGAACATGTCAAAGTAACGATCGAAGACTAGCCTAGAATTAGAGGAATCTTTTAGAATTTGCAAAATTTGTCTCAGACAGCCAAATCGTGGCCAAAATCGCCCAGTGTGCACCCGGCTTTAGATGTTTCTAAGTACAGCATACACTTTAAAAGTGTGGCTTAATTCAGTGTTATATCGTTTGAGTAAAAATAAGTTTGCAAAGAAAATTTCAATTATGTAGAAATGACTCAACCTTTTACTGGCCAGGCTACGGTTACTTATTTTCTTACTTAGTTAAGTAGTGTATTTAATTCCATATGTGAGATTTACTTCAAACATCTGTGTGAAAAAACTTTTTTTTTCCAGTGTGGCTGAACTATTGTTGGCAGTGTTATTACACAATGCACATTCTACTCAAATACCTCCATTTGCACAAATCTAACAGAATTAAATAAACTCCAATAGTTAATACTTATTATTCTGTATATACACATCCTCAACCTGAACACAAGCGGCACGCTTCACCACAACATTAACCTCCAAACTCATTTAAAACCCAACAAAACAGAACTTCAAATAAGACTACACATTTTCATCTTGCCCAAAAACATAAATATTAGCACATCATTTCAACATGTAATCACCCTATCCAGTCCAAGGCATACTGGGAACAAATTATTTTTCAGTTCATTGCTACTCAAACAATGAAAATATATAAATTATATTAATATATATCAATTTAAACCATCAACAATGATAAAATACTCAAATTATAAAACGCAAGACAAATGTTTTAATCTAATGTCCACTGTGAACAGACTCTGAAGCTACAGAAGCTCCAGCATGAAAAATCAAACTCATAAAATCCCAGAAATATCTCAGGTATATTAATATAACTCTCATATATTTGCTTCTGATGAATGACCTTCTGAGGTCATTTCCCCCCCTTGCATCCATTTATAGCTCGGATCAAAGCTCTTGCGTTCACTGTCTCCTGACTCCTGAAGCTCACTTCTCTTTTAGCCAGTACGGAAACATCAGAGCTGAATTATGCAGTATATGAGTAAATATTTGGCATCATTTTTGGCCGAGACGGACGCATCTGTGTATGATCCGACCCTCCACTGTGATTAAACAGATGGGCTTTCATACCAGCACATGCTTAATACTTCTGTATTTGGGGCTTTTAAAAGGATTTTAACACATTCATACATGAAGCATTAAAAAAAAAAAATAATAATAAAAAACAAAATAATAATAATAATGATAATTATATATAAATAATTATAATAATAATTATAGCCTTTTATTTATTTTAATTTGATCATTTGCATCATGATCCATAATGTATAGACTTCCCATAATGCATCTGGACGTTCTAGTTTTGAGATTTTTGTAATTCCAAATTATTCTCAAATCTGGTTCTGGAATACAGTGAAATATGTTTATACAGCAAAGGCAATACAACACATATAAAGGAGCTGACAGGGAATTAACATAAAAACTATGAAAAATAAAATAATAAAATAAATTAAATTTAAATAATATGACACCAATAAGCAAATCCCTAGCAACCTCCTAGCAACCACCCAGAACAATCTAGAAACCACTTAATGCCCTAGCAATCGCCCTAGAAATCACTTAGAACTCCCTGGACACAAACAAACAAATTCCTAGCAACCTCCTAGCAACGACCCAGAACATCCTAGAAACCACTTAACAATGCCCTGGCAACCACCCAGGAAACCACCAAAAAACTCCCTAGCAACCACTTAGAACTCCCTGAACACCAACAAACAAATCCCTAGCAACCTCCTATCAACTACCCAGAACATCCAAGAAACCACTTAACAATTCCCTGGCAACCGCCCAGGAAACCACCAAACAACTCCCTAGCAACCACTTAGAACTTCCTGGACACCAACAAACAAATCCCTAGCAACCTCCTAACAACTACTAAGAACATCCTAGTAACCACTTAACAATGCCTTAGCAACTGCCCTGGAAACCACCAAACAACTCTATAGCAACCACTTAAAAAAAATAAATAAAAAATAAAATAATATTGAATTAATATGTAATGTCTATGCATTACAGTAATACGAACAAAATAAGACATAACTGAGAGATTTTGTGAGAATCAACCACCTCCATTAACAAGTTGTGTAAAATAACTGTGCTTTGGTTGGAAAGAAAGGAAGGAAGGTCTGGATATTCCTCTTAACTTCAAAAGCAGCAGTGGCATTAGATTTTGCATCTGATTAGAAAGCACAGAGGTTATAGCCTCCAACCAGGCATCCATCAACATCACTGTAGATCAATAGGCCTCTAGTGCTACTGATTTATCAAAGAGTTAATAGGTAATTAAGGCAGGCTGCGGTAACAAGAGGTAATGGCATGATCGATAGCATGGACAAACCAGAAAACTGACACGCTCATTTAGATGACAATCAATGACTGCCCTAATGATCTTCAGCAAACTATGTTGAAATCAAACTGAAGTTAAGAGAATCCTATTCCTGTTCATCTGAACCTGGGTTGTGCGCAGTCCAATGGGCCGAATTTACACTGCAGGTCTTGATGCACAATTCCGATTTGGTGACTATATCCAAATTTTTTTTTGACGACCCAATTACATCATCTTTGAAAAGCGACCCGTATCCAATATTTGCATTTACACTATACACTGGCGAAACAGTCCAAGACGTTCTGACCCGGAAAAGGAAAAAAACGGCACGATATGCAATGGATGCAGACGAAATGATTATTCAATGTTTTGCTTTAAAGGTCAGCAAGTTGACACAAGTTGACGTCATTCACCTCCATCCCTTTTTCAATGATGTACGACTTGCATTTTCTGGGGAATATTCGATTTGACCGCTTACATGGCAGACGCAAATGCACGTATCTGAATCATATCGGATTTATTACCACATATGAGTGAGGTCTGAATCCGATCTGAGGATATCGGAATTCATGCGTTTTTTTTTTTTCTGCTTACACGTTCCCATGTCATATCCGATCTGTGCCACATGAGAAGGTAAAATCGGAATTGGGTCACCTGAATCATGCAGTGTAAATGGGGCCTTGGTGACACTTTAAAGAGACGGATCACCCAAAAATTTTTATTATGTCGTTATTTTTTACTGTGCAACAAAAAGAACTTACTGGTGCTCTTTTCCAGCTTCAATACGCCATAAAAATAGTGCATAAGTAGCACACAAGTGATGATAATTATTATTTTATGGTGCTTTTGTGTCCTTTTTGGAGCTTGAAAGCACTTCTTTTCACTGAGGAAAAAAAGGTTTAGAATGACATAAAGGTGAGTAAACGACTACATTAATTTATAAATGAACTATTCATTTAATGAAGCAAATTATGCAACTATTTGTGTTTAAATTCACACTCTGCTTTAACAGTAGGTCTTTACTGAAGATGTCGTCTTAAGTCTGATAATCGGTTTTCTATAAGCCTCTGTTCTTTTAATCAAATTATAAATCTAAACGCTCTGACAACTAACAAGCATGGGTCATAAACCACAAGCTAGATGAGATGGCAACTAAAAGGGCTTGTTAGAAAAGCCTCTTATTTCTTTCTTGTTTGCAGTAAATTCATGAATGTCACTTTGATTAATGAGTGTTGGCTGATAAAACGAGATACTTTATCTGTTGTCTGTGACATGCTTGTGGATGCAAGCGTTGGTGAGAGATGTCCAGGGATCGGAAACATCACACTTACACAAGATATAATTAATGTCAAAACAGAGTGTTTTTAGAGCCAATTAATTATTGCTCATACTGTGAAAAAAAAAAAAAAAAAAAAAAAAGAGATTCACCAAACCCTAGCAATTACTTGGAACTCCCTGGAAACCATCAAACAACTCCCTAACAACCACTTAGAACTCACTGGACACCAACAAACAAAATCCTAGCAACCTCCTAGCAACCACCCAGAACATTCCAGAAACTACTTAAATATGCCCTGGCAACCACCTTGGCAACCACCAAACAACTCCCTAGCAACCACTTAGAACATTCTAGAACCCACTTAACAATGCCCTATAGCAACCGCACTGGAAACCATCAAACAACTCCCTAGCAACCACGTAGAACTTCCTGGACAACAACAAACAAATCCCTAGCAACCACCCAGAACATTCTAGAACCCACTTAACAATGCCCTATAGCAACCGCACTGGAAACCATCAAACAACTCCCTAGCAACCACGTAGAACTCCCTGGACACCAACAAACAAATCCATAGCAACATCCTAGCAACCACCCAGAACATCCTAGAAACCATTTAACAATTCTCTAGCAACCGCCCTAAAAACCACCAAACAAATTCATAGCAACCACTTAGAACTCCCTGGACACCAACAATCAAATCCCTAGCAACAATCCAGAACATCCTAGAAACCACGTAATGCCCTAACCCTGGAAACCATCAAACAACTCCCTAGAAACCACTAAACAATTCCATAGCAACCACCCTAAAAACCACCAAACAACTCCCTAGCAACCACTTAGAACTCCCTGGACACCAGCAAACAAATCGCTAGCAACATCCTAGCAACCACCCAGAACATCCTAAAAACCACTTAATGCCCTAGCAACCACCCTGGAAACCACCAAACAATCTCAATTAACCACATAGCAGCATGTTAACATCTAATCAGAACATCTTACATCAACCCCCTAGCAACCTCCTGGAGGCCACACTGAAGACACAAGGATTGTGGTGGCAAGTGTGTGTGCAATGCACATCGAAAAATCAAGTTTTTGCCCACACACTTCCTGAAATTTGACTGTTTTTTGGTTTTTTTGTGTGAAAAGATTAAATCATTCTATCAAGCATGTTCACTAAACAAAAAATGCAAAAGAGAAAGAGATAGTGAGAAATCCATTGAAGCACACTGCTCTTGTCTCCCATAGCAACCCTGGCATTTCTAGCGCACTTCCTGATACACGATGTTCTGTTTTGGAAGGTTACGATGACATGCTAGTTAGCATGTGCCAACCGCACCAGAAACACAGGACAAAAAGAGGACTGTATTTTTAGGAACCGCCTAACTAGGTCATGTGCTTCACGGCCAGGAAAAAGCTGTGAAAATGGCTGGATTCCCATCACTACAGAGAGAACAGATAAATTTCCATGGATAACTTGTTTTCAGTGATGACTATTATATTTATATCTTAATTTCTGTTATTTCATTATATAAAATAAAAAAACCCTGACATTTCTAATGTTACAAAACATTTCTATTTCAAATAAATACTGTTCTTTTGAACTTTCTAGTCAAATAATCCTGAAAAAAAGTATCATGTTTTCTACATTGATCATAATAGTTAATGTGTCTTGAGCAGCAAATCCTCATATTAGAATGATTTCTGAAGGATCATGTGACACTGAACACTGGAGTAATGATGCTGAAAAATCAGCTTTGATCACAGGAATAAATTACATTTTATACACTCACCTAAAGGATTATTAGGAACGCCTGTTCAATTTCTCATTAATGCAATTATCTAATCAACCAATCACATGGCAGTTGCTTCAATGCATTTAGGGGTGTGGTCCTGGTCAAGACAATCTCCTGAACTCCAAACTGAATGTCAGAATGGGAAAGAAAGGTGATTTAAGCAATTTTGAGCGTGGCATGGTTGTTGGTGCCAGACGGGCCGGTCTGAGTATTTCACAATCTGCTCAGTTACTGGGATTTTCACACACAACCATTTCTAGGGTTTACAAAGAATGGTGTGAAAAGGGAAAAACATCCAGTATGCGGCAGTCCTGTGGGCGAAAATGCCTTGTTGATGCTAGAGGTCAGAGGAGAATGGGCCGACTGATTCAAGCTGATAGAAGAGCAACTTTGACTGAAATAACCACTCGTTACAACCGAGGTATGCAGCAAAGCATTTGTGAAGCCACAACACGCACAACCTTGAGGCGGATGGGTTACAACAGCAGAAGACCCCACCGGGTACCACTCATCTCCACTACAAATAGGAAAAAGAGGCTACAATTTGCACGAGCTCACCAAAAAAATTACCTACTGTTTTTTGACAAACACCAAGGTCGTGTGGTGATTCAATTGCCGTCCGAATCCACATCTCTGAGTCTTCAAAATTCACTGTTTATATCCTTTTTGACCAGGCTTCGCTGTAATTTGGCATTTTAAAGATCTATAGCCTACACTTTTATTACTGAAATGCTGGAAAGTATTTACAAGAAGAATCTGCTCAAAAGAGAAGAAAAACACGTAAACATTTGAAATTACAGCAGTAATTAACGTTATATAGGTTAAATTCGCAGCATTGTATTAACTTATTTCCGCTCATTTCCACATTTTTTAAAATGGCATCTTCCTATTTTTAAACAGGAGATTTAAATAATTAAATAATTCATAATTTCCTATTATTAAATTAAATATGATTTTATTCTTATTATTCCAACTTCCAAGCATTTGCCATTTTTACAGCAGACAATCATTCGACTGACCACGCGAGCAGTGTTCTCAGGTGCGGAGGATCACAAAACTCGCTCCTCCACCGGGAATAAATCGTCATCCGAATGCACGAGTTTTATCACTTTAGCATGCACATTTATGCACATATAAACTTGTGAATGGAAATCAAATAAAATCGTGAAATTTGTGTCAATACCTAGCCCTAATAAAACTGTACCGCCTCAAATGTTTTAACAGTAGTGTGTATATGTATATTTATGCATAGAATAAAATTTGGACAGCAAAAATCCATCTCTTTAGGGATTCAACCCATCGAATATCCATAGCACTCAGAAATAAGTTAGTCTATGGAAGTAAAATGGGTCGTGTTGTATGTTGATTTATATGAAGTAGCCTACATGCAAAAAAAAAAAAAAAAAAAAAAACATTATGAAATGACACCCAGCTTTGAATTGACTCTGAAAATCATTCTCTGAATATATGAATATATTCACAAGGTCATGGGCTAGTAAAGCGATCAGTCTGCGGCTGATCCCCTTCACCTTTACTAGGAAAAGTTCAGGCTTTGTGAATCTGTTCTCTAAGCCATTGGAGTTCAATAAGGCACCACCACATACTTGAATTATACAAGAAGATTATATTTTCCAAAGGATTTATTTTTTTAATACAACCAGTGCTCTACCTGGCGGCAATGTTATCACAATGTATGATATGGAGAGGATTTGATATAACTTGCTTTTTCCAGTGCCTTGCTGCTCAGACGGAAAGACAAGAATATCAGAGATATTTCACAATCATTTGTGGAGCTTGCCAAGGAAAAAACCCTAAACATATTAGAGCTGCATGATTAATAGTTAAGAGTTTGTGATCTCGATTCAAACACCACATGATCTTATTCGTAAATGACGATCTGAACAAGTACGATGACAGCGAACATTCAAATCTGACTTGAGAGAGCAGTTGTCATGTTTTTTCAGCCACATGTTATTATTTCTTTGTTACAAATATTTATATTGATCACTGGGATAAAAGTTTATAGTTCGAATATAAACGCTGATGTCTATGGATACAATCAAAATAGAGCATCACTGATTTGAAAGTAACTTGACGCTTCAAATAAAGATTGTATCACATTGTTACACCAGTAGGTGGCGACAAGTGCTAAAAAAATGCACATTTGTCATTGAATCAGAGATGAGTGAGTGAGTCATTGAATAATGTCATTGAACAAATTGGAGATTTGTTTAAAAACACTGATTCATCCAGTAATGAAACAAGTGAAGTCTTTAAGAGTGAGTCATTGAATCATTCACTCAAGAGATTTGTTCAAAAACACTGATTCATCCAGTAATGAAACAAGTGAAGTCTTTAGTCATTGAATCATTCACTCAAGAGATTCGTTTAAAAACACTGATTCATCCAGTAATGAAACAAGTGAAGTCTTTATGAGTGAGTCATTGAATCATTCACTCAAATTAATACAATTATTTTTACTGCAGACATTTTTCAGAACGTTTAGTAAATGACGTTATTTTCGTTTTGTTGTCTACTCAGAATCGTGGGACAATCATGATCTCTATTTTAAACAAAAAAAAAAAATTGATTCTCAATTGATTTCATCAAAATCCCACAAACTTACATTGAAGGATGGACTAAAAATCAAAGAGACTTCAGCCTGTAGGCAACAAGCTAAAAATGTAATTTTAAACAAATGAATTAAACGCTGGTTTGGTGAACTTCCCTTTCTGTCTTTGTTTCAGACCCAGAGGGCCGCAGGTTAAAGAGCATTCAGAGGAGTACAGAGACAGGGCTGGCCGTGGAGATGCCCAGCCGTACGGTCCGGCAGGCGAGCCACGAGTCCATCGAGGACAGCATGAACAGCTACGGCTCAGAGGGAAAGTGAGTATTATAAATCAATACACCTTTATCGTCTCATCAGTAAAATCGAACACACAACCAACAGCACATATGCACAAACTCTTAGAATAAACAGTTCTATATGAAAACTTAAAGGGGTTTTAGATTTAACTTTTAATTACATTTTTATAAATGAAGCAGCTTGTAAACAAACATTATCACTACACTCAAAAAAATGACTTGTTGAATTTACTTAAAAAGCAGCGTCAAGTGGTTCCACGCAACTATATTGAGTAATTTTTACAAATAACAATTTAGTTATATAAACAGAAGAAATTCAACTAAAGCTGACAAATTTTCTTTGAGTAAATACAAACCATTTGAATTTGTCACTGTTGCATAATATTAATAATGTTATGTTAAATGTATAAAAGTTTATTATGTTAGGTGAACACATTTATCGATTTATTTTACCTTATTAAATTAACTATTTGCTCTACAAGTGTAAGTGGAAAACTATTAAATAACAAGCATATTTTTAGAAACATAATGCAAAAATTCCATCCTATAAATGTGTGTGTATGAGTGCCTAAACACAGCCACTCTTCTGCAAAATTACAGAAACTCCTCTAAATGTCCAACATAGCTGAACATTAAACACTAACATAAACTAACTTTCCCTTTACTGAAAAACACATAAAATAACACTTTAATCCCTAAATTTACTCTCCTAATGCAGTCCCTTGCAAAGCATGCTGGGAACTACAGATCCACTGCCCCGTTTGTTCATTTCACTCAGCAATGTTCAGTTGACTAAACAAACACTTATTAAGTAAAGCTGTCAATACTCATTTTTAGTACAAAACAACTCAGTAAATTTAAGTTAGTTACATGAGTTTTTTAAGTAATGTGAACAAGGATAATTTGAGTGCAACTAACAACAGTGAAAGGTCTTTTTTTTTTGAGTGTAGAAAAAAATTGAATTGAATTGAATTGAATTGAATATTTTATTTGTCATTACACATGTACAAGTACAGTGTAACGAAATGAGTTTGGAGCAAGCCTCCGGGCCGCAGCCGATTAGTCAGGCGCCGCCACACGCTCTCCAGAAATACAAGAATGCAGTTTAGCAAGCATTACATAGCAAACACAACAAAACATCAACAAAACATAAACATAAACATGACACAGTACACGTGGTCACGTGATGGGATTTTTTGTATGGACTGGGGGAGGAGATAGATAAAGACAGGCAGACGGTTGTAGTGATCAGGTTAGGTATTGTGTATGGTGCGAGTGAGTCTGTGAGAATGTTAGCCATAACTTCAGATGTTTTCGAGTTCAGTTCTATGGTTTGTCCTTGAAGGGAGATAAGACAGCTGCCCGGCTGCCCGGCTGGACTCCCAACCGAGAGAAAGGGACCAAGTGGGGATTAGGTCAGGCAAATACAATTTATTATTTTTCAATCCATTTGATGATCTTCGGTAATTTGTCCGGATCATAATCAATCAATCAGATCTGGTCCTCAGCGTTTCGCGTCCGGTCTGTGCAGTTTCCCTAGACATTACGTCCAGCCTCATGGCCAGACCGGTTACAGTCTGTAAAAGTTCACCGATCTGACCCCCGATGGAGCCCACTCTTCCCTGCGTATCCGCAGTCCGGACTGCGTTGTTACGGTTCAGTTCCTCAATTCCTATCACTTTCTGATCTAATTCCTTCAAACGGTCACACACAACCCGAAGCATTCTTTAATTTCCACAGACAGCGGCTGGGTGAATTTGCTTGCAGCTGTCTTACCAATCTTCCGATAGGTCAGGGCAATCCCAAAGCCAAAGAATAGGAACCCCGCCAACAATAATCCAATCATGTATAAATCTTCCGCATCCTCCACGGACAGAACCTCCAGGCACAGGACTTGCCAGTTGTTCCATGCGTCCCTCACGTACCCTGCGGCAAAGGTCCCGTCCGGGCAGGTGGGTTCTCCCGGGGCACCCTTCCTTAGTGAGAAAATCTTGTCGATCGCGCTGATTGACCAGTTAATCAATTCCATTTCAGTATTTTCAGGAGTCCAGCAAAGCAGCAGTCAGAGAGAAAGAGAAGAGACGAAACACTAGACAAAACAAAACAGCGCTAGAGCACAGCGGGAGCAGAGAGAAAAAACACGTCTGCACGGATTGAAGGACAGATCAGGAAAATATATGCAATCAAAAAAAATATGCAATCATTTAAGACATTTCTCCTTATATAAAACCTTTTTGTCATAAAGCGTTCATTAAAATTGAGTCAAGAACCCTAAGGTTTGTTCATGTTAGTTCACAGTGCATTAACTAATGTTACCAAGATTTATAATGTTGAAATTAACATTAACAAAGATAAATAAATGCTTTATAAGTGCAGTTCATTATTAGTTTATGTTAACTAATGAACCTTTTTGTAAAATCTTACCAAACATTTTAATAACCCTTAAGAATCCTTTTTCACTATAAAGAACCTTTGTGCAATGCATATGGATGTTATAGTTTCTTCATGGAACCATAGATGCCAATAAAGAGCCTTTATTTTTAAGAGTTATGTTCGGCGTGAAACATGCGTTCATCCACAACAAACCAGAAATGCATTCACTTCAACTCTTATTATACTTCATAAAAATAACCATTATCACAATGACTCACTTTTAAACTACAACAATTAATACTAATACTGCCTTGACTAAAGATTTTTATTAGTTGTTCTTAATGTCCAGTGGTTGGGTTAAATGTTTGCTTAAGACAACTCAATCGCTGGGTTAAAACAACCCAACCACTGGGTTAAAACACCCCAATTGCTGGGTTAGTCCATTTTTAACCCAACTTGGGTTGTTTTTAACCCAGCATTTTTTAGAGTGTATGCATGCATAAAGCTCGCCACAGCGCACCGGCAAAAGTAATGATTATGATTGTGTCGTGAAGGAGATGGTTTGAACATATTAATTCTCCTGCAAGGATAAAAAGTCAACGGTTCTGACTCGCCT
Organism: Paracanthobrama guichenoti; assembly: GCA_018749465.1. NCBI lineage: Eukaryota > Metazoa > Chordata > Actinopteri > Cypriniformes > Gobionidae > Paracanthobrama > Paracanthobrama guichenoti. The sequence goes on from CM031948.1 coordinate 32,929,588, forward strand.
ATATGCACGTTTTATACGGATGACATAATCTGAGAATATTTACAAGTAGACATTTCAAGCTTTCTATAGATATATTTCTCATGTCTGAGAGGTTTCGGTTCAGTTTTGTGACTCAAGTTCACGGAGAACGAGACGGCAGAAAGCGCATCCTGATCGTTTTCATTACTTTGTTGTTATTGTGCGTTTACAGAAATAAAAGTAGAGCCTTTCCAGTTTGCATTACTCTTATCTGTATGAACAAAAATGACAGTGTTTTAAGTTAAATGCAAGTGATCGCGCCGGCTCTCCACACAAACACTTGGATATGCGCCTAATAATAGCACACATTTATCTAGGTTAACATTAGAGCGAGCAGACTTGTATAGTTGCTACTACTTACATGCTTCAAGTGATGAACCATATTTGTGGTCGATGAATGATGGGCACATGTTTGGACTTCCTGCCGTTAACGATCTGTCTGTCACAGCCTGCATGATTTTTTGAGGATTTTTTTTCTTTCTGTGACTAACCGACTAATACAGTTTTGGTCGACCAAGCCTCTTCTAGTCGACTAACGGTTAGTCGACTGTTAGTGGGCAGCCCCAATTAATACGGAGGGTAAAAAACAGACTCACAAAGATGTTTCCTCTCAAACTGAACAATTAGAGAATCTGTTATTTGGCAACTGCATTTATTTGTTATTGGTTTGATTGGCTGATAAAATTAGAAAGGACTGTTGTATTAAATTGTGGAAAAGTGTAGGTGAGATGAGTAAAGAAAAAGCATAAATCTACCTCTGGACACAGCCTTTGTATATATTCATATATTATATTCAAAAAAAAAAAAAAAAAAAAAAAAACATGAGATACTATATAATAAGTTTCTACTTTATCAGTTGAACAAAGCAAAATCAGAATCATTACACATACCCTCTGAACGCACCTAAATGCCCCTGGATTGGAATCAGTGTTATACAGGAATCAAAAGTCTTATGTTTTATTGATTTGTGATACACTGCATGTGTCATTGCATTACTGGGATGCTCATCCAATAACACAAGAAAAGCATTAAAAGGGTCTTTACTGTCAAGAAATTGTGCTTATATCTTATATCGAGCAATAAATAAAAAGTGTTTAAGGTATTCCCATAAGTTACATAACCAACATAAACCCCCTTCTCAGTAATAAACCTGGCTCCATTTCTGACTGAAATCCAGAATTCTGTGCAGACGTACTGTAAACTCATTTCAGATCTGGACACCGTCTGGTGTGTCACATCAAAGCCACAGGTTTTGGGTTTTGTGCTCTGTGGAGGACAAAAGCTGTTTAACTTCAGTTCCAATGGATACATACATGGAGAAGATATTTGCAGGTTTGGGCTAGTTTAGACAGATATGCTTTGCTTCCTAGATGAGTTACAAAGCTTAGTAAGACAACTGAGTTTTAAAGTTTTGTAATTTTATTTCATCCAACAAACTGATTATTACGGCGTCCCTAAGGGGACATGGAGGTGGAAAAAAATATGAGATGGGAGAAAAAAATATTAAGGCAATGCTTTTGCATGCACTCGCAAAATGTTTGCGTTCCCCTGTGAAACTTTGCGTTCGCTCGTCAAACTTTTGTGTTTGCGAGTGAACGCGAAGGGCTGTGTGATTAACCGTAATTGATTTTTGATTTCGGCTACCAACGATTATGAAAACAAGATAATCGATGTAAACCGATTATTGTGCCTCTGCTGAATTCCGTCCCGAGCACCTTCCTTTCCTTCACAGCGGTGCACTTTGTTCCTCCCTAAAAGTCCAAACTTGACATCTCAATCAGCCAAATAAGTGAGTGTTGTAAAATGCAGTCTACTGTTGCTAAACTGCGGGACGTGCTCGATATTAAACAGTGTTAATAAAAGTGTATTAAGCCGCGAAAGAGATACTGTTCCCTAGGCGGCCTCCTGTGCGCTCTGAGACGGGGCTGAACGCGCATAAGCAAAATATACTGTGGACTTCAGATACACGGCTAAACGCAAATAGCCTACACATAAATATGTCGAAATGCTGTTTTTTTAATGAGTATCCTTGTAAACACAGTCGGTTACATCTTAAGTGAATGTAAACACCGAGAAAAAGAGCATGTGTGTGTGTGTGTAACAGTATAATGGATACGTGCGTTAGCTCTTAAAGTGACAGCAGCCTAATAAATCTGCTGCAGACATTATTGTTAATCAATAAAAAACACTCACTGCTCTTGAATGAATAAACTATAGTTTTAATAAGGATTAGTCTATATTTAATGTATACAGCGGTGTTATTTTACATTTGATTACTTTATTCAATTTCTGTTGTAGGCTATTACTATCTGAAAACCTAAAGCCCCATTTATTTAATTTGTATTTTTGTTCTGTTGTATTTTTTTGCTTTGTTTGTAATTCAGTTTTTTTTGTTCGTATTGTATTGCTGTCTGTTAACTTGTCTTCTGTAACAGTTTTAGGACTTTTACTTGCATTAATTAACCTAGTATTAGTTTTTGCTATAGTATTGATAATTGTCAAATTTCATTTAAAATGACTCATGAAATAAGACTTGGATCATATCACCCACCAGTAATTGTGTTAAATAATCGTGATTTCAATATTAATGATTTTTGCCATAAGCAAGCAGCCCTAATTGACTCTCTTTTTCTCCATATTGTCTCTTTAGAGGCTCTGTAGAGCTTTGTAGGTTGCTTTTTTAATCAAAGATTTTAATCTATTCTACTTCAAAATTTCACATTTAACTGTATGCGTTAATTCTTTGTAATTATCTGTGAAATTTACTAGCAATTTGAGTGAAATTTGTTTTTACACGATTTTTTTAGTGTAGAGAAGACAACAAAAAAGACATTATTGCAAAACAATAATAAAAAAAGAACCACTCATTTATGACACAAAACGTCTGAAATGTGCTCGTATAGTTTCAAAGCAGTATGTTCAGTTACATAATTACAGCAATATGTTGTGCTCAACCGACGGTCGATTCTGCATAAATTTCCCCTAAAACTCTGTGTCCAATACCCAGTACTCTATTAGAAATTCATAAACAGACAAAGAACTCCCCACAAACCTTACATAACATAGATGAACGCTCTTCCTGTGCAGCTCCATCATGGGAGCAAAATCCAGCCCAATTCAGCTGGATTACTGCGCAGTTTATGGAGCATGGGGATTACAGTTTTGGCTGCCACCGCTGAGGATATTTTACCATATTACATTGTATTGTATGCATCTCATGAATACATAACGCAGTCAAACATTTTACATAAACATTTGCTTTCAGTCTGAGGTCTGGCAAACAACAGTGATGGAAAATCATAGCACAAGGTTGATTTGATGCAATGGCATTTTCGGATAGACTTCTGTGGAAGTTTCTGTAATATTTAGTCAGTATCTAGTGTCTATTTTATGCTGTTTCCATTAGATATTGTTTGTAACTTGCCTAGATAAAGTTGGGCTTTTTGCCCTTAAACACTTTAAAACGTTGAAAAATAGAAAGGACTAAATTGGTGCACTGCAGTCATGCATTTAATAAAAGCTGGAGCTTATTGTATTGAGATGTATATTAATTGATGTGGAAGTGGATTGATGTGAGACTGTAAACGCTGTAGGATGAGACAATTTGTGTAAGAAATTCCAACAATAAAGTGAAATTAAAATTGAATTGAATTACAAAAAAAAAAAAAAAAAAAAACATTACATTATTTCTTACCAGTTGTTCTCCTGTAAATCAAACTTAACTTGCTTATAGTATTTCGACCCACTGCAAGTTTTACAAAGATACAGTATTCAATAAACTGGCTGCAGCTGTTATACAGATGTGGAAGCAAAGTTACCATTACAGTCGTTTCATATTTGATTGTGTTACTAAAACACAAATAGTATGAATCTGAATTAAAGACTGATGTACATTCTCAGTTACATTTACAAAGATCATAATTTCTTGCCTGAACTCCCACATTTATCAGTTAAGTGATCTTTTGGGGAGCAGAAAGTTTGAAAGAGGTCACATGAGTGACATTTATGTAATGGACCTGTCAAAATGCCCTAGAAAGCAGAAAGCGCTCTAATTATAACTCCAAAAGCAGAACTGCTCATGGTGCATGGACCAAAAATATGATCATATTAGATGTCCTGAATAAAATCATCTTTGATGCATCTTTTTTTTTGTGTCAGAAACTGTGAAATGCAATGAAGAAATGCAAAAGTGAATCCCATCAAGTTCACACAGGCGTCCTAGCAAAGTTACCACAGGTTTGACGTTTGACAACCAATAATACTTAATTATGAACAGTGTATATATTGTTTTATCATTCATCTTTTCGCTTGAAAACTGTGTTAAGGTTGGATATTTCATATGTAATGACTTTCATTTTTAAGCATGACTTAAAGGTGCAGTAAGCGATTTCTGAAAAAATGCTGTTGAAAGTGGAACGGACCAAGCACCACAACACACATGTAGCCAATCAGCATTAGGAGGCTGGTCCACTCATGATGGGGGAGGAGAGAGAGAGTGAGCCAATTAGCAGTAGGGGGCGTGTCCACTCATGATGGGGGAGGAGAGAGCGAGAGAGAGCCAATCAGCAGTAGGGGGCGTGTCCGCTCGTGATGGGGGAGGAGAGAGAGTGAGCAAGAAGGACATTTTGAAGAAAGACTGTAGAAAGAGAGGTGACTGAGACCTAACAAAAGAGAAAAGGTCAGAGGAATATCACTGGAAAAAGGGCTATGATCAGGCAAGATTAATATTAGAAAAGCTTTCCAGAGCTAGAGAGACCCAAGTGGGAAGGCCTAAAAAAACAGACGCTGAGGTTGCGTTGTTTCTGCTTCATACGTGAGTAACATTTGGTTTTGTTATGTTTCACAGAAACAAAATATGCTGTTGGTAATGTTAATGTAATGGAGTCAAGCTAGTAAGAGCTGTGCGTGTAAACCTCACTCTCCTGGCCTCACTAACGCTAGAGACTAGATGTGCACAGTTGTTTCAACCATGGCTGGTTCGAATCCCACTCGGAGAGGGTCGAATAGGACTGGTTACATTTGGTGCTGTGACCCGGATGGGAGTGATGTTTAGGGGGGTGAGTGTAACGGAGACAAGCTAGTAAGAGCTGTGTGTGTAAACCTCACTCCCCTGGCCTCACTAGTGACTGATGCCAGAGACTGCGGTCTTTAGCGTCCTGGTTAGTGCATTCGCATCCCTTGCCGGAGATGCTGGTTTGAATCCCGCTCGGAGCGGGTCGAGTAGGACCGGTTACATTAGCTATAGTAACACGACAGCTTTGACTGTCATTGTTTGTCTGGCGACTTACAACCAACTATTTATTGCTTTTATGTACTCTTCTATTCTGCATATTAATTTTTTGGGGGCGGAGCAATGAAGGGAGGGGTGTGTTTGGGATGATTTTTAAATATCAGCAGTGTTTCTCAGAAATCGCTTACTGTACCTTTAAGTGTCCAAATAATTTTTGGGGCCACTGTATAATTAACAAGGACTGTGATGTCAAGTTCTACAATTTATAAATTCTCAAAAAGCAGGTAAACAGAAACAGCTAAACTGAGAGCAGTAACTATAACTGAAAAGAAGATCATCGCCATTCTCCACCACATTTAAAGATAAGCTGATACCTCTGCGCTCTATTTTAGATGCATAAACATTCCCTACATGCTTTTCACCTTCTTCCAGAAGACACTAACTCTTGTGCATACTCCTGCATGCAAGAATGAAGCATCTGTTTAAAAAGTTTGCATGCAATGAACGCCAGAAGAACAGCATGGAGACAGTGATATATAAAGCAATTGAAAGCAGTGCGCTGAGACGCCATGATTAACACATAACACAGACAAATGTTTATTCGAGTGACATCAAGAATGTGGCGTGTAATATGTGGAGCGGTGATAGGTGTATTTGTCACTCTCCGGGGCGTTTGTAGTAATGTATGTGTGTTTACTGACGGCTGCTGCTGACGCCAGTGCACACTGGGCCCAGTGAGTAATAATGACTCTCCATTTTGCAAGATAGGATGATGAAATGTCACACGAGAGAGAGGAGAGGGTGAAAGGAATAGTTTGTCCAAAAATTAACATTGTGTCTTTATTTACTCACCCTCATGTTGTCCCAAACACTCTTTCTTCTGAGGAACACAAAAGAAGATGTTTTGAAGAATCTTCATGCAGCCTGTTCCACAAATGTTGGTCAATTGTTTAGTTTCTATAAAGAAAAAAAAAGTAGTCAGCTCACTTGGCTGCCATCTTTCTGCCATTTAAAGTACAGCTCCTGTCTACTTGAATGGTAAAACTTGATTGTTTTAATAACACATTTTCAATCAGCAATAAAATATGACAAAAATGGTATCATAAATGTTGCTTCTTTAGCTTAGGCTATGTTATCATGGCTTCTTAATGAGTTTTTAGTCTTATTGATCAGAAAGTTTTAAAAGTTTGGGTTTAATGTTTTTAAAAGACGTCTCAAGGCTGCATTTATTAGATCAAAAATACAGTAAAAACAGTAATATTGTGAAACATTTTACATAAAAGTTCTTTGATAAATAGAGTTCAAACATTAGTCACTTTTGATCAATTTAATACATCCTTACAGAATAAAAGTAATTTTATAAATTTAGCTATACATTTTATACATTTCTTTAAAGTATTTTTTTTTAAATAAAATAAAATCTTACTGACCCCAACATTTTTAATCACAGTGTATATCAATCAGTGTTTAAAACAAGCAACACTGCATAACATATGAAGTCATGTTTAGGTTTAGTTAAAAAGTGTTGCTTCAAGTAAAATGATTTGTTCATATTTTAATAAATAAAAATACATTAATATTAAATATAATTATAGTGAAAATAAGTGTTTGGAATACTTTTATGATTCTTCTATGGTGGCGTGGTTATATGAAGATTCTAAAGATTCTTCAAAAATTCTCAGTTTGTGTTCCAAAAGGTTCCGGAATGCCATCAGGGGGAGTAAACGGTGACTATTCCTTGAAGAACAGAGAGACAAGTGGATAGAAACACCAGACGAGAGACTGAATGATGAACTAGATATTGACGTGGGACAAAGAGACAGGATAGAGTGAAAATGAGCAAGAGAACGAAGAGCCGATGAAAATGGTGTCTCTTGGGATGCCCCGTCTGAGTATTAGGCATCAGGATCGTCTGGACCCTCCCAAAAGCATTTTAAAAATAGACCTGTGCGGAGATGGCAAGCGAAAGAGACAGAGCTGGGAATGGGTGGAGGGGCGCCGGAGAGAATCGAGGTCAAACCGCAGAAAGAAAATTAATTATGAATCCGTCCACATTAGTGTGGAGGATTATTGAGAACAAACAGAGGAATGGAGAAAGGACGGAGAGACGGGTTTGAAAGGAGGCTTGAAGGAGAATGTGATATAGGACCACCAAGGATAGCTTTTTAAAATGCATATCATGTTTTTTCTTGAATTCATATAAATACAGATGAAATGTGTGCAATTTTTTGCAGAACTAAAAAATTATTTCCTGAACACTCACTTGGTCAAAACAGATAGTCCAAATAGCCAATAGCAATAGCCACATCAAATTTGCCCCATTTCAACTTCTATGTGGTATTACATCTTCACACAGAATGTAAAAACACCTTATGTCAACCATTCATACGTTTGGCTCAAATAAGCACCCCTTTCGCCTCTTTGGCCCAAGTGCCCTTTTTTTGCAGTAGGAAAACACTTTTTCCACCACCATCTGTTTCTGTATCTAAAATGGATCTCTTGTTACAAAATAAATTGGACCTAATTAATCTCATCCAAGCACAAGTGGCTGCCTTCTGTTTGCTGAAAAAATATGAAAAAGCTACGATAAGCAAATATGCGCTTCTTCCCTTGTGTAGATAGCTGAAATTAAGTCAATTTCAACCTAAGGAAAAAAAGAAAATAAGAGGTTGAGAATCATTTCATACATGAGATGAGCAGGTACATTTCTTTGACAGTATACTTCAAATATATATCATGTATTCATATATTTAATTATGAATAATTAATACCATTGTAACAAAGTTTGTACGTGAAATGAGGAAGAAGACAAGGGGGTCAGCTGTCTGGGGACTCAGAACAGGTATTTTATTCTTAACTCAGGTCACAAAACAACTGTGCACATCACACAACATAAATAAACTCAGTCTCTGTATCATCGGTTTCTTTCTTTGCAGCTCCTCTCTGCACGTCCGTCTCTTGCCTGTTTGAGTCCCAGTGTGTCCAGCTTCTCTCTCCCCAGTCTAATTCTAAAACATCACTTTGAAGTTGCTTCATTCAAGATTATTGTATTATGTAGAGTACTACGAGAGAGATTGACTAAACGAGTGCATTACCTGCATCTTGCTGATAAACGAGTGCATTACCTGCATCTAGCTGATAAACGAGTGCATTACCTGCATCTTGCTGATATTCTTCAGGTCAATCTTATATTCATAAATCACAAAATCAGTTTGAATGTCTGCTGAAGAAACAGCAATGTCTTTGTCTTTTAACAGATAAGGGAATTTCCCATGACAGCGCTAGTCAGTGCATTTGTAAATTGCATCTTATTGTTTACAACCTTGTCTGGTCCTTTCAATATAAAAGTATTTGTTACTGACTCATTAAAACAGTCTTTGCTGCCATCTAATAATGTAACTTTCACTGAAGTCACAATCACTAACGGACCCTTTCTTAATACCAAATACGGCATGTTATTTATATAACATTATCTATTGAAAAATAATATTTAAATAAACATAATAAAAGTATAAGAAGTTTGTACAACTGGAAATGAACACAAGCAAACAGTTCAGTCAAAAGTACAAAAGCAACACTAGTACAGGATTTCAGTTAAATATAAAGTTATGAAACATGTCTAAATTGATTTGCTCTGGAAAAAGTAGGTGTAATAGATTAACAAGACCAAAGATTGCCCGTAGATATACCCAAAATGAATAATACCTCATGCTTAAACTATGTACATAAGAGCCAGCCAAATTCCCGACGGACTGGCCGAGATGAAGCTGTTCTCGCAGATACATGAGCTCAATTTCCGAAAACGTCTAAACAAACTGTCAAATATGTGCTATGTTTATATAAGTTGCATATCTTAGGTCTAAATAACTACATTCTCACCAAAAAAAACTCTTAAAACTACATTCCGTGACACATTAACAGTAGTATTTGTAACATTATGACACTCATGATGTTGCAAGTGGAGATACAAATGGTGAAATGGTTCCAGTGCTGAAACTGGGGGAATATCGCACGGCTGGAAATTATATTGTGATTAGTATTGCAGCTTGTTGGGTTGTTTAAGGCCTAGAATTATTTATTGAAGAATTTTGGGGGGGTAAAAGTAATCAGAAAAACATTTCCGGAAACCAAGGCTGATGAAAAAGTGGCCAGTCACACTTGTGCTATTAGATAAAGGCCAGGCCTCCTATTTCAAGGGGTCACGAGGGTGAATATGACATGGCGCATCGGGCTCATCTCCTAGAAACACTCCTATACTGTTAATAATACATTTTTGGCCGCATACATCTCAAATAGGAGCAGGAAAGCAGTGTGATTATATGTGTCTGTGTTGGCTTTGCTCCAGTGGAGCACTCTGCACTATCAAAGCAGAGCTTCACTGTCAGGCTTTAAAGGCTGTCCATCTTCATTACATAAAAGAGAAGTGCCTTCCGTCCACCGATCCCGTCCCATCACAGAGCCACGCCATTATCGGTCCAGCCATCACAGAATAAAATCAAAACTCTTACATACATGTTCATCTAATGTGAAAATTTCATTAGTATCTTCAAAGCCATCACGAGCAACACAGATGGCGGACAACATCAATCTGTAAAATTTTATAATTTGTTAAATACTGAAAGCCAGATATTTTTGACTTTAAAGAGATTGCAAACTGAATATGAAATGAACAAATTGACTGGAAAAGTACTCACTTTAATTAACCTTTACAAATGACAGAAAGTCTACATGCTTAATTTAGGCTGTCAATACAATGAAATACATGTGCTCAAAGCACTGGAAAACATCTGCACTGAACTATATATATATATATATATATATATATATATATATATATATATATATATATATATATATATATATATATATATATATATATACACCGATCAGACATAACATTATGACGGTGAAGTGAATAGCACTGATTAACTCTTCATCACGGCTCCTGTTAGTGGGTGGGATATATTAGGCAGCAAGTGAACATTTTGTCCTCAAAGTTGATGTGTTAGAAGCAGGAAAAATGGGCAAGAGTAAGGATTTGAGCGAGTTTGACAAGGGCCAAATTGTGATGGTTAGACGTCCTGCCATTCATGTGGATGTTACTTTGACACGTACCACCTACCTAAGCATTGTTGCAGACCATGTACACCCTTTCATGGAAACGGTATTCCCTGGTGGCTGTGGCTCTTTCAGCAGGATAATGCTCCTGACACAAAGCACAAATGCTTCAGGAATGGTTTGAGGAGGACAACAACGAGTTTGAGGTGTCGACTTGGTCTCCAAATTCCCCAGATCTCAATCCATTCGAGCATCTGTGGGATGTGCTGAACAAACAAGTCCGATCCATGGAGTTCCATAGATACCACAGCACACCTTCAGGGGTCTAGTGGAAGTCAATGCCTTGACGGGTCAGGGCTGTTTTGGCAGCAAAACACAATATTAAGAAGGTGGTCATAATGTATGACTGATCTGTGTATACATATTCTGTCCAGCAAAACATGTGGCTGACAAAACACAGCACTCAATAAATTGTATACATGAAACTTTAAATAAAATGAATGCAAACGTTCACAGTAACACTGCCCTGTTTTCTTCCCTTTAGTCTGAACTACAGTGGAATGTGTTTGGCATCAGATGCTCAGTTTAGTGATTTTCTGGATGGCATGGGACCGGCTCAGTTTGTGGGAAGACAGACGCTAGCAACAACTTCATTGGGTGAGTGCACTTATACATCAGGCAATTGATGCTACCTCACATCTTAATGTACTACAGGTGAATAGGCTAAAATGTGTTAATAAATGATGCATTATCCTAATATATACACACATTAATTGACATTAACACCTGCCAAATGTGTGTGTATTTCAGCAGTGGCATATCATGCAATCCCATCTACTAGCCACTATGGCTGGTTGAATTTTATATACAATATACATTTTTCAGTTGTAGTCTTTTAAAAAGACATCTGAAATAATAAACTAAGTGCAATGTAGAGTTGTAAAAAACATAGATTTTTCAAATAGATACACTCGCTCTCTCATCTCTGAGACAACGAGTTACATACAAACCTGCCTCTCCTCACTCACTTGTTTAATTTGCTCCGGATGAATATTGTTATCACTCTGCTCGCTATACTAGTTACAGGGCTTGACTCATTCCCCCAGATTTTGAATTCATACCCAAAGCGCACGCACATAAAGCCTCCTCTCAGTGCTAAATAGAGTTCTTTATCGCTGTTTATTGTGCTTAAACAGTCAAATACACACAAAATAATATGAAAATGAGGCGAGTATTCACGTAAACACAGTCAGTTCTGTTTTAAGTGAATGTAAACAGTTGAGAAAGAAAACGCATGTGTAACAGTGTAATGGATCAGTGCGTCAGCTCTTAAAGTGACAGCAGCCTAATATTCCTGCTGACAAATTATGAGATAATATTAAAAATATCTTTATAGCAGTTTTTCCCCATGGTATCGATGTCAAATTGTGGCCAGTGAAAATGCTAGTAAGTTTAGAAAACCACTAGCCACAGTGACTGATGAGCAAATTTGGCAAAAATCTACATATTTTTAAATGCTCAAGTTGTTGGTAATTGAGCAATCGAGCTGCTTGTTAAAAGGCTGTTTGTTTAACAAAATACTTGGAAATTAGTATGTATAAAAATAAATGTTTTTTTTTTTTTTTTCCATCTTGATTCTTCTAGAAAAATTATAATGAAAAACAATTTCAATAAACCTCAGACAAACCCCTTTTATAATTAAAGTAGCAAAATCTGAAATTAGGTATTGAAAAGCAATTTCAACGGTGCAGAATGTAATTTCAAGAAATGGTCATTGAATGCTAACCAATGCTTATTCATTCTCAAATCTGATGTAAAACAATAGAAAGCAAATAATTATGATTACCAAGTACTGTAAATAATAACAACACTTGTTCTTTGGGTGGTGCTGCGTTTGCATCTATGTTACTCTATAGCAGCCATTAAGCCAAAATTCTGTATTGACCAATCAGCATTCAGGACTGGAACTATCAGTTTATAATCAATTAAATAGCTTTAAATAAGATTACAAATGACCATTTTTTTGTAATTTGTCAGTAAAATGTAAAAAAAAAAAAACCTAAGATCAACACAATGCTATTGAAAAAGGAAGAAATAGTCACTTTACCTGTATTCACCCACATCACTTGACACTCTTTAATGTGCGTATTGATGTTTTGCAGGAGATGTTGAGATTGGTCTGATGGAGAGGAACGGGCAGCTGGAGGTGGAGATCATTCAGGCTCGAGGACTCATCATGAAGCCTGGATCTAAGGGCCCTCCAGGTGATTCTTCATCAGACAACCTGACGTACTGAGGGATGAGCCTGATAGAACGATTAGATTAATTTAGCCAGAGGACAAACTCACTGGAAATGTTTATAGATTGGTTCTCAAATACACAAGCTTCTCTTAGATCCAATCTGTGATTGTTCTCTCCTTATTTGAGCTTTCATTATCCACAAGCAAGCGTGTGTTTTGAAAAATGAAGGGAAATTGAAAAGAGTCTAAACTGGTGGCTCTTCTGGGTATTCAAAATGATTGTCAGTTTCAAGGATGCAGGTTGAACTCTTATATATTTTCTTCTTCCTTTTCAGCGGCCTACATTAAAGTGTACCTTCTGGAAAATGGCATCTGCATTGCCAAAAAGAAGACAAAGTCTGTTCGGAAATCGCTAGATCCCCTTTACAATCAAGTCCTTGTTTTTTCAGAGAGCCCGCAGGGAAAGGTTGTACAGGTAAACTAGATTTCTACCTTTTCTGAAGAATGAATTAGGATTGCTTGTGCAAAACTGACCACATAGTTTTATTTATTTATTTATTTTTTACAAAAGTACTAACATTTAGGGGATGTTCAAATCTCAAAATCTAAGGGTCCTGTCATATACCCGGCGGCACAATGCCACACCAGGTGCGACGCAAGTGTTTTTTGCTAGTTTCAGCCTGACGCAGTTATCATTCTCACGTCCTGCGCCACAGTGTTTAAATAGCAAATACACTCATCCCATCTGTTCACCCATGGGCAGCTGGTCTGAAAATCAGGTGTGTTCAGGCGCATTGTTGGTGTGTTGAAAACGACTGCACCTTTGACCAACACAAACCTGCTCTAAAGTCAATGATGCAGTATTTTTTGTGTTATTTAAAGGGCGTGTTAGTAATATGCACAACGTGCATACACTCGGCTTATTACACACACAAGGACGCCCTGCAGCACACACACATTTTCAAATATTTAAAATAAAAGGATTCCTCTCTGGAGAAGCGTTCAGTCTTTCCGCTCGCAAATTCCGCCATGTAAGTAGCGAATCCACCATGGTGCGAGCGCTACTGGCTTTTAAAGGGAATGGGAGATGAGACTCTGATTGGTTTATTGCACGTTACGCCCAAAACACACCCAGGAGAATAGGTACAACCCCTTTAGACCATGCACCTGACAGTTTTTTTCCGTCGTTAAACTAGCAAAAGTGGAATCAGACACGCCCTGAGTGCACCTGCACCATGCGCTTCAGACCATGCACTCAGATCGTTAAAATAGGGCCCCATGAATGAGCAATAGAAGTAGTGTTACTTACCTTATAGAACCGCAGCATTAAACCAGCAAACTAACCCTACAATACTTGAATTTCTTAATGCATTGAGCATTGGGCTGTCAAGCACTTTAAATGCATCTGTCTGGTTGACAAAGAAAACAGCGATTATAGGCTTTAATTAACAGCAGTTTACCCACGTCTTTGCCAATTTGGTATCATTTCTCTGTAGATGACGTGATGACAGTAAACGATAATTTCTTATACATTCTCTCCATCTCTTGTGAAGAGAACTGGCAAAGAAAAAGCTATGTAGTGAATGCTTTATTCTTAGCAGTGGAGAAGGAACAGGGGAAAACATTTCATATCTCTCCCAATTACTCATTTATCTAAGGACAACAATTATGAAAGCCCGCCACAGCAAACACTAAAGGTTAGAACAGACCGCAGGATGTTCAGGGTGGAGGGAATAACATCATTTGCATGTGTTTATTCACTGATGTGCAGCGTCCTCCATTATTATGTAATTAATCTAAGGGAACGTTCAGATAGATGTAGGCCACTTGCTTCCCTTTTCTGAGATTATTCTTCAAAAATGTTCACACATTCATTATATTTGGGAATTCAATTCAATTATTCAGTTTTGTGCTATTGAAGATGGATGAATCACACCAAACCTATTAAAAACATGTCTGTGTTATATTACACCACAAAAATCAAAAGAACCCTTGTTTTTCTTTGGCAATGTGGCATTATTTTCATGAAAATAAAGCAATTCTCATTACTGTAATAAAACATTGAATTTCTATTACTTTAATGCAAAAACAATATGTACTATTAAAATGGTAACGGCTGATTTAAATAAATTAAAAAAATCATTGTATTACAGGAATGTTTAAGTAATGAGGTATAGAATACAGTGATGAGAATGTGATGAGAATTCACATTAGATTTCATAATTACACACCAATTATATATATATATATATATATATATATATATATATATATATATATATATATATATATATATAAAAATCTTAATGCTCCTAAAATATGCTTAATTTTCTTTATGCAAAATATAATTTAATTTTTTGAGGTGATCTGGACATGTATTTCTGGGCATAAGATTAATAATGAAACTAACAAATTATGATAAATTCAAAATTGAGAATTTGATTCCATTAATAAAGGATCAAACCAAACATCATTATGAATTATGGTAAATTCAAAATTGAGAATGATGAATTTATGAATGACAAAGATAATGTACATTTCAAATGTATGGATTACAAAGATTATATACATTTTAAATTGTGAGGTTCACCCAGTTAATGGAATGAACAAAAACTCATGAGTTATGGTAAATTCAAAATTATGAATTATGAAGATTAAATACATTTCAAATTGTGATATTCAGACAGATTAATGGAACTAACAAAAAATCATTGTGAACTGAATTGTTCTGAAATGAATAATGAGACTTATATAAATGTTAGTACTGTATTGTAAGTAAGTACTGCTGATTGTTCCATATAATAACTAATACTTCCATCTCTCATGAACAGGTCATTGTTTGGGGAAACTACGGCCGGATGGATCGTAAATGCTTCATGGGCGTGGCACGCATCCTATTGGAGGAGCTGGATTTGACAAACATGGTGATTGGCTGGTACAAGCTTTTCCCCACCTCTTCTATGGTGGATCCCACAATGGCGCCGCTGATCCGGCACTCGTCACAGCTCTCTCTGGAGAGCACCGTGGGGCCGTGCTGTGAACGCTCCTAAGACTAACAACTCAACTAGATTTATTTTTCTCTGGAAGGGCTCTCACAGCCCCGTCCTACGAGTGCTGGTTGTGCATGACTGCGGCACTGGAACCCTCTGGAATGTTCTAGAATTTTCTTCAGAACAAATAGACTTTCTGGAATATTCCAGAATCGACCACAGAGGAAATGCTCTTTTTCAGCCTCTCAGAAAAAGACTTCAGGACAGGCAAAGAACGCAGACCAAACGTCTGGGCTTTACTTTAGCTTTCAACACATTAGCTTGTGATGGTCCGTATGTCTTTCAGAGGAAATGTCCTCAATTTAGAATTGATTTCCAGAAAACAGGCCAATGTTTGTGGGTGCTGCAACGGATGGATTTCTATTAGATGAAAACGGATGGGTTTGTGCAATATGACATCCAATAGAAAGAAGAATGTATCGGTAAAAAAAAAAAAGTGCGGGTTTGCATTCACTATCTTGCGTAATTAACAATACAGGAATAGATACATTGTGAGATTCAATGTGTAGTTTGAAAAGAGTCAATGTTTGTGCTTCATGATTTGGTTCGCACACGGACCTTTTTCTGTCCGTATTTCTTCTTTTTCGTCTTTCTCATTACTGAACAGTGCCAATGTTTGCCAGCAAGTGGCTTTATTTGTGGTAAGTGTCTATATTCAGTGACTAGATGCTTTATGAAATCAATAATCTAGGCAGACACGAAATTAAAAAAAGAGAGATGCTAATTGCCCACAATCTTTTCCCGAGGTAACAGCGACATATTCCAGATGAGGAATGTTTGATGTCACTTTTCCACACTAATAGTATTGGTCTGAGACACTTGAGTAACATGGGATTATAGAGTGCTTATGGAATAAATATTATATACTTACAGTTATAACTCCGGTAGTGGCTAAGAGGTTTTAAATGGCTGATATCTAGAGAGCAGAGAGATAGAAAGCAGACATGATATATACATATATAATAACAAAGGACAATACACAAAATGACAAATATGTGAAAAAGAACATTTATGCTATATATCAACAAAGTAAAACTGACACTATGTGCAATGACCACTTCTGTAAATCGGCCAATCGAAGAAAAAAAAAAAAAAAGAAAAAAAAACATGCAGGGCATCGATAGATATTTATCAGTCTATCACTAATTATAAAAAGATAATTTCATTTTGCACTTTAGAATCTTAAATGTCTTTCTTACAAGCAACCACTGATTTGGCATAAGCCAAAGTTAATTTTCTTCTTTATATTATTATATTATTTGTGACTTCAGGATGCAGAATCTTTAGTAGCAATGATAAGGTTGTAGCATTAGATAGTAGCATACGCATGAAAGGCATCTTAGTTTGCCACGATCTAATGAGATTTTGCATGGAATTGGATTATAGAGCGTTATCGCTGGCAGTCGAGCAAACATGTAGCAGCGAATGATGAAACAAATACTGTTACACTGCACAGATATACTGTGTGCCATCTTTATTAATAAATAATACTGATAGAGTTTCTTTTCATATGTCCTGAAATGATGAAAAGCAAAGCATTTATAGGCCTAGATGCTAGCACTGAAAACTAAATGGAAGAAAACAGAAGATTTTTTATGTCCAGCGTAAAAATATGCTTTTTTTTTGTGAAGAAAACACACGCTTTACCACTAGACAAAAGGATTTTTTTTTTTAAAGATTGATTCCTCTCTGAGAATCTCGGGAGTGATTATTTCAATTAACGCTGAAAAAAACATACCTCAAACACCCTCGACATAATCATGTTGTTAAGGCCATATAAAGCACTGCCACATTCTTTTTTGAAGAATTAAATGTTCATTGTCTTTAAAAAGCAATAACTAAATCAAATTTTGCTCACTTTATTTGTTACAGGGAGTAAAGCCAGATAGTCTCTGCATTGCATTAGAAACTTCTGTATCCATGTAGCAATGTAGTAGATACTCAGTTTTAGACGAAGCGCTGAATGTCTGAGATCCACAAGAATTTAGTGCCAAAAAATGTGCATTTCAAAGATGTGTTGATGGGCTAAAAGAAATGAATGATTTGGGAAAGTTTTAAAAATGAGCAATGTAGTGATTAGCACTGTATATTAAAGGTACACTATGTAACTTTTGGGTGGATAAAAAAACAAAACTGCATGCATTTTGCGGAAGAACATTGTTTTGGTTGTACTTCGGCTCTGCGTGACTGCGCGGATGATTATGGTTATCCTACTGTTCCTAAAACGTTCTAGGTTTAAGAGATGGAACCAGTTTAGATGGAAAATCTGACTAGCTGAAGATGTTACTATAGCTTTACCCATTAATAGACACGTTACTTCCAGAACAGCGCTACAAAAACCATAATGAACTGACTAGAGAAAAACCATAATGAAATTAACTCTGCTAGAGAGCTACATATGGCAATTTATCTGTTCAATAAAATACCGTACTCATCTATTGAGTAATAAAAACGGCATCTCTGCGTCGCTTTTACAACATTTCAACATCTGCGAAAAGCCAAGCCCATGTGTTTTGTATTACGAGCTCACGTCGCTCTCATGTGTTTGCCGTTTGTTTAAAACGGGTGATTCCCCGGAGGTTGGATATTTTGCTGCTCCATGTCAACCTTCTTCTTCTGCCTTTCTCTCTCATTGACAACTATGCCACCACCAGACATGCGACAAAGTAGGCGGAGCAACTTTTCTTACGGATATGACAACCCACGCGCGGGGTGACGTATGTATGCAATTTCCCTCGAAAACCATCCCAGATCTAAACTATAAACACTTATAGGCTGATCATAGTGAGTCAGGGTAAGACAAAAACACATTTTGGAAGCATAGACCGTATCATTGTATACATGGGCGTCGGAAGCAAAAAAAAATTTGGGTGTGTAGCCCCTGAAATTTTTACTGGAGTAGATGCAATTTACATTAAGTGCAAATAGTCTGCATCGTTTACTAAACGTCTGGTTGGGCCAAACAAAAAGTCACCAAATCATTTACAGTAACAGTAGTGTAGGGGTAAGATGCATGACAGAAAGTTTTGACGCAAATCGACCTGAGGTTCAAACCCGCCTTTTGCCAAACTCGCTCTACTCCCTTTTTCTATCACATATCAGATCGGAAAGGCATTTATTTTCAATAAATATGAAGAAAACATTCAAAAAGTGGAAATAAAGTGTCTAACGTGTGTTTAATAATGAACTGTTTATTGGTTAGGGGTAGGTGAACAGCATTACAGACGGTAAAAGTGAGTGGGTCCAATATTATTGGTCTTAAAAAGTGGGTGGGTCTTGTCCCACCCACATACAATGGTTCCGACACCCATGCTTGTATAAAAGTGAAGCCGCCAAAATGTCCAAAAATGGCATCTCGGAGCCCGAGTCTGCGCAGTAAGTGGAGCCGCGGTATCGAGGCCCCGCCCACACTCTCGCAGAATCGGTTAGTTCAGTTTACTGCAGTACAACTCGTCATGTCTGTGTAAATATGGATAGGTAGAAATTAAAGTTAAAGCTCCAATCTCCTGCCAAAGATCCTGAAAAATGTCCGTTGGTGCCTCCGTGACTATTTCACTCAGAGAAGCTGTCTATCTCAACTGTCAATCATGATACAACTAACTAAACACGAACACTTGAACTTACATCAGCGTGATAAAAACTACCTAAAATGACAAACCATCTTTGGAAAAAAATTATTTTAAGTGTAATTTGATTGTTTAGTTTGTCTCAGCATTGCATGGAGAGGGCAGGGTTTATGAGCTATACTGCATCCAGCCACCTGGGGGCGATCGAGACGCTTTGGCTTCACTTTTTCAGGACTTGTGCGGCCATAGACTGTAAAAAAATATGGACGTAGTGTTTTGAAGCGTGAAGTAGGGTCGAGCTTGGCAGTGTGTCATTGCGTATCACACTCGGATAACAGAAAATGGGCAAAAAGGCAGGACGTGGGCGGAGCTGAGGTGACACGATGACTTACAGACAGGGGATAATTGGATATCCACCTGTCACTCAAAGTGGCCACGCCCTTAATTATGCAGAACTTTAAGGCTTTATATAATGTAAACGAATGAGTTATAAAAAAAATTCACCCCCCCTCACAGTTGTCATGAAGGGCAAAATTAGCCATATAGACCAAAACCACAATTTGTCCCAGGCTGTAAACATGTTTTTTACTGCTGTAAAGTTTTTAACATGGGGCTCAATGAGATTCTGCTCCCTTCTGGAGCCGGTCTCTAGTGGCCAGTCGATGAAGTGCAGTTTAAGTCACTTCCGTATTGGCTTCAAGAGAAACTGGGGGAGGTTGCCGCTTGTGTGCGGCACACTTGTCTGGAAGATGCATTCATGATGACTCATTTCAATTTGGTTATTTTTGAACAACATAAAAGTTACATAGTGTACCTTTAATATAAACCATACCATATATATTGATATACATCCATTTAATATACTTTCATTGGTCATAGAAGTCAATGTCTGGAAAAACTACATATATTCCATTTTATTGGTCTGTTTATTGTAAATAGACACCTTGGATTTAGTGGGCAAAATAACAAGTAATTCATCAAAGGATGTCAATATTGACATTTTAGTTTTTTAGGCTGTAATATCTTGGTTAAGCAACACAGTTTGTATCAGCTTGATGGTCTTGCTGATACTGTCATATGGATTGGATATATTTACATAATAGCTTTTAAACCGCAAACACACTCCAGATGTTTAAAAGAATGTGATTTATAGAGTATAAAAATGAATTATCTCCATTTCACCTGTTGAATTGATAGGAATGGTTTTTGTAAAGCCTTAACTTGTAAACCAGAGGTCTTAACACAATTCAGTTGTACGGCGGAGAAACGAGCATGCAAGAATGTCATTCTGTGTATTTTCTGTCTTTCTCTTTCTTTTTGTAATTAATTTGATTTAAATCTGGTAAATAGTCATGGCCTTTTGTCATCACATTTTTCACCTCATATTTTTGTTACTAATTAACGATTTACCATATCAAATATAGCCTACTTGAAGTTGATATGGCAAAATAATCGACATACTCCTAAATTGGATGCTGTGATATTCTTTTCTTTGTGGAGATACTTGTTTAATTCCTTATTATTATTATTTACTATATGTAAAATAATGAATTTGAATTCGTAAAATAATGTCACTGTTAATTAATGCACAATTTAGTGTATTGTTACTCTGTTGCAAATGGTTATAAAGAATAAATAGCTCACTCTGATTTACAAAACGTGTGCGGCTGATGACTGCAGACAGAGCTCCCTGAAGCTCATCCGTCTGATAACCTTTGACAACTAACATATAAGATGAGCTTATTGAGCACGTCAGAGAGAATCAGATATTTCTGACTGCCAGAGTGTTACCCAGTCTGTCTGTTTCACTCAAGTCTTTATCAGGGGAAGAAATGGCTTTTTAAGAGTTAGATCAAGGAAAATTAGATCAAGCACTCTTGATTTGGGAATTGAACTGGATTTTGGTATTTAGGGGATACAGCTGAGTTTCATTCTCTCTCTCTGTCTGTGTGTGTGTGTGTAGCCACTGTTTGTCACTAACAAAGGGATAGATGAATAATCTTGTCCCTGTTTGATGTAATCACAAAGGATTCAGCTCCGTTATACACATCCCACACACACACATATGGGTTTTCATTTAATGGGGACTTTCCATCGACATATAGATTTTTATGTCACAAACTGTATATTCTATCCCCTATCCCTAAACCTATACCCATCACAGAAAACGTTATGCATGTTTACATTTTCAAAAAACATCACTTATATGATTTATAAGCCGTTTTCTTCATGGGGACCAAAAAATGTCCAGACAAGGATTTCGAATATTGCCATCATTGTGGGGACATAATATAAGGGTCTCCCCATAATGTAGGGTTTACCTGAACCCCGTGTGCACACACACACACACACACACACACAATGGCTTTTATGTGTTTTATGCATTTTTGAGGGCCTAAACATGCTTGAAAACTCATGAAACATTGCATACGCATTAGAAGTGGTAAACAACACACACACACACACACACACACACACACACACACACACACACACACACACACACACACACACACACACACACACACACACAAACACTTAATCTATTGCATGTCCTCATTAGATTTAGCTAACTAAAATGACTATAGACTAACTAAAATCTCAACCCTAAACCTATTTTTATAATTAAAGTCATAATCATTATTATTGTTAATATTATTTATATAGTATAATATCCTATTTATTATCCTATTATATAATAGGATTTATCTATTATAATCTAATATATTAATAAATAAGATTTTTAATTTCCATATATAAAAGTATAAATCTTATTTATTAATATATTATAGCCAATTCAAACCTACAAATAATGAAAAAATGAGACATCCTCTTATAAGGCCAATGTTGTATTTTTGTGGTTTTATTTCATCCTTAATTGACAGAAGAATAATTCCACATCAAATAAATAAATTATTTGTTATACTACACATTCAAATATTTATAACAAATCCTTCTGTAAGAAGACAATCATGCTTTCATTTTGAAAGACGTTATTAAAATGAGTGACAAACAAAACAACAGCAAATGTCTGAAAATAGTGACAAATTAAATTAACAAATTATTCAGAGGAATCAATAATTGTGCAAAAACATAAAAGAAACCCTAACTCTTCTCTCACAGGGCCAACATGATTTCTGAAGTCTGAAACATGAGATTATTTCCAAAGCATGACATCAAGGCATGATTCAGCATTCAGAGGACGCCTGATCTTTGATGTGTGAGGAGACAGACACGAGAAGCGTCCGTTCCCTCGTGTAAACTGTGAGCGAGGAGTCGCCCTTTCACCATCTCAAATATGACGCTACTGCTCCTCACCGCTAAAACTAAACCAGAAGAGCACATGTTCCTCTCAGAGAGTTCATCAGACACATTCTCGGGGTTCTACTATTTCATCCTGCTGCTAAATAAAATTATAAATAGTGTAATAGAGGCTAATTTGAAACTAGATAGCTTCTTAAAGTAGTTCAACTACACTCAAGCTATCCTTTTTTCTGGCGCAGAAAAATAGCATTAAAACATTTTTGTTTGGAT
This sequence comes from Paracanthobrama guichenoti, assembly GCA_018749465.1. Taxonomy (NCBI): domain Eukaryota; kingdom Metazoa; phylum Chordata; class Actinopteri; order Cypriniformes; family Gobionidae; genus Paracanthobrama; species Paracanthobrama guichenoti. The sequence continues at coordinate 32,952,284 of CM031948.1, forward strand.
TTGCGCAGCTTTTGCAATGCAACAGCAATGTACCATTTTGACATGCTACACCATTACGTTGCACCACTGTTTATTCCTTCAATCAGGAATGAGCTAGAGTGATGATACCCAAACTAGACATGCTCATATAGCCCCTCTAACTTTCTGGGAGAAAGAAGCCACACGTGACCAAAATACTTTTTAATTCTGACAGTTTTGTCATACTGTCTAAACTGTTTGCGTGAAGCATTATAAAGTTATATCATTTTAATCAGTGTTTTCTTAGTTTCTAAAATACATAGCTACCATGTGTCAAGACTATTGTGTCAAGCTAGCATAGCAAGTTTTATCATGGCTGTCGTCCCCTATGACAACAGTTAATGTAAGCTATATAACTAGTATTGTGTAAGTTAACCTAAAGAGTAATTATTTACTAACTACTAATTACATCTTTCAATAGCCAGCAGGTATATCCCCTTTTTTAAATACTGTCTTTTTCCCCCTGTTTTTTTCCCCTTTTAGTCTTTATACAGATGTGTACAAATAAAATAAATAAATTGCAATATGATGTTAAAGGAATTATTTTTATTCCATTTTAATGAATGTTGCACCCGTCCCTCTTATGGGTTCAGTTGCAACTCTGTCTATTCCAGTATAAATTGTATGTATAGTATCATATGTACGCATGTTACAGTGGTGTGGGTGGGTAACTGACAGATTTGGGTTTAATGTATTAAAATTTTGGCTTTCCAATAAAAACAGTCTCTGAGAAGCTGAAGAAAATGCAAAAAGTGTTGCAACCGTCCCCACTCTCTTTTGAAAAGAACTGAGCTACTTTCATGCTACTGAAAAAAATAAGTTACACCCCTGACACTGCTATGGTTAGATATATTTTAGCATAGCAAGTTTCCAGAACATTAAACCAGTAAAGTGATTATGACATCATCATCCTGGCCCTTCCAGAGCATCTCGCCCTCAAAGTCCACCATCTTGTGTTTGCGACAGCGTAACAAAATCCCCACGACTTTATCGGAGATTTTAACATAGCGGTCAAACAGGCGGCCGAAGGAGATGCAGATACGCCCCTCCTTATCGCGTTGGCCCATGTCGTGAATGATAAAGCACATCTCGTCCATCTCACGACGGATGTGTTTCTGGGCTCGATCGGCACGCTGGGCTGTTTTGGATCCCTCTTTGGGCCGCCCATATCCTGCATCGCCCTTTTGGAGTCGAATAGCCATGGCGTGCTCAAAGTCAAACTCCTCACTGAAAGGGTTGAGCTTCTGACCCTCAATGTGCTCTTGAGCGAACTGCTGCCACCTGCTCTTCAGGTCATTCATCGTGGATATTTTAATCTGAAACCAGCAGAACCACATAGTCCATTGTATATTATATACAAAAAATGGATAATAAAAGTCAATACTGAAAATGAAATGATAAAAAATAAAAGCTTCAAATCTTTAATGAACAGATTTTTACGGAGAAAAAAAAATATGAGATGAACAGGAAAATTGTCAATGCCTTCTCTCACAAATGTTTTGCATTCCCTGAGAAATGATGTGTTCGCTCGCAAAGTTTCTCAATGGGGGAACACAAAAGTTTCTCAGGGGAACGCAAACGTTTGGTGAGCGAACGCAGAGATTATTTCAAAACTTTTTTTCATTATATTAATGTGCCAAACAGAGCCAAACATGGACGAACACTTGGGGTTTCAGGCGAATATTTACATAAAGACAGTCAGTTATGTCTTAAGCAAATACAGTTGAGAAAGAAATCGGATGTGTGTCATTATATTAGTTCCATGCATTCAGTCTTGAAACGCCTAATGCAAATACCTGCTGCTGTCTGTGCTCTTGACCGCATAACTTTAGCAGTTTTATTAAGAATCAATGTATATTTAATTCATACAGTGAAGAGTATGCAGTGTATGAAAGTTTACCTCAGGGTTTAATGACTGATTGTTTAAAGGCACAATATGTAATTTTCACCACTAGAGGTCGCTTATTCAAAACAAAAGCATAGCTTGATGACGCCTTGATTTCACGAGATCATGGGAGTTGTCTTCACCTCAAAAGAATCCGTCAGGACTCGAGCAGAAATCATATTCATGGATGAGCTGATGTATTACAGATGTATTACCGTTACTGTAGTATGAAGCAGGGTGGAGCTGAACGAGGCGCTGGAGCGGTTGCTAATGAGAGACGAGCGCGACACACGGCTCGAGAGCAGTGGAGCTTTTATTCTGCCGCAGACGAGCGCTTCCGCTTCTTCCGCTCATGCGTACGTGGGGGAACGCAGCGCTGTTTTATCAAAATAAAACCAGAAAATCAAGGGTTTTACAAAATAAAACCAGAAATCAAGGGTAACGCGGGTGTGATGTCATTGATAGGCGACGCACGGTCCGTGTCCTGGTTAAAATTGCTTATTTCTCTGGATTTAAACATTCTTGGAAACATTTGGAATAATCTAAGTAAGTAAATTAAGGCAACAAAATATATAACATTGTTCTAGTGGTTTTCGAATATTTTAATGTAAAAATCTTACATATTGAGCCTTTAATGCAAAACTGTGTTTTAAATTGTGCAAATAGAGAAGTCTGTATGTTCCAGTCTGGATATTCTCCATAGTACATCTCAAAATTGGGAAGATTGTGATTCAGATCGTGGATCGTGATTGTTTGTTAAAAGATCGTGATGTGAAATTTTGGGAAGATCACCCACCCCTAGTACATACTGATTTCTTGTTGCCTTTAAAACTCATCTGTTGACAATAATATATTATTCAGGTCTTGTTTGAGGTGTAGACACCTGGCTTGTCACCAGACAGTCACATAACACTACTGTGTGACATGCCTGAGCATTACTGCTACATATTGGCCATGATATCTTCAAGGGCCACTTATTTCACAAGGGTGCCATTTGAACCGGTGCAAATGCGTCTTGTGAAACGCAAGATAGTGAATCAAATACCACGGTGACACAGCTGTGATGGATCTCACTCATCAAGTTGAGGGTGAGCATGCTGTGCTCTGAAGGTCAGATGTAAATGATCCATCACTGTTTTTATTTACATATATTCCATTGCAGCAAAACATGTCTGAGTTTATGATGGAACATTGTGCTGCAATGACAGTATATGTAGACTGTGACTATTATTTACAGGCTAAATCTATAGTTTCAAATAATGCTGAGTTAACTTTCATTGTTTTGATTAAAGCCTTGAATGAATAGTCTGTTCACTTCTGCAGTGATTCACATCTGTCCAATCAAATGCGCTCTAGAATCTGAAGCCCCGCCCCCTATATTATAAATAGATGCTGAAGCTGCTGCTAAAATAGCTAATTTATTCACACATTTACTCTTCTCTACATGGTGAATGGCACATAGTGCACTATATAGGTGATAGGGAATGATTCAGACAGTGTAAATATGCTTTCCATGGGGACGAATGAAGTCTGGTTTCATGCTAGTGTCATGCGAACCGACGCAGCTCCGGTCCAGAGACATGAAAGCACAGAACGGATCATGTGATCGAGTCGACACAGACCAGAAAACGTATCGGACCCATTTGAATTCTGCACAGAATGCTGTATTTTAAAGCAATATAGAGGAGATTAGGAGGAGAAACGGTTAGAGATTAGGAGGAAACTGCGGCTTTACTGAGCTCAACGGCTCTGGTCGAGATGTAATATAAACTAAACACTATTGGCTATTTTAAAAAAGGGGGAGGAGCTGTTCGATATGTCCTGCCCTGACTTCTTGTTTCAGTGGAAATTACTTCAACAAATAATGCTGCACGTTTCAAGGCACTTCAGTGGGACTTTAAAGCCGTCATAAAATGATTCCTAAATGCATGCTATTGACCTAATTGTGAATGAACTTCATTTTTTTATATACATCTCAATATGGAATCAAAGATAATGTAAGGGCAGCTAAAATACATGCTTAAAGCGTTTATAATGTTTATGCATGGTTTACATTATTTTAGAATGTAATAATAAAATGTGACTCTTTTTTCTCTCAAAAATGCAATTTTGAACCAGTGTAACTTTAGCTGTGATTTATTTTCTGGAAAATACGGTAGTGTTACGGTTATGGACTCTTATTTTTACATTTTGTTCTGTTTCCTTTAGTTCTTGTTTCCCTGCTCTGTTTGGTTTACAATTAGGTCCCTGTTTGTTTCTGCAATTAATTATCAGCAGCCATATCTTATTTAGTTTCTGATTATCTCCTGCATATATACTCTCGGTTTGGTTTTGTCCTTTGTCAGTTATTGTTTGTGGTTGCGTTTTCAATGTATTCTTGATTAAAGATTATTGTAGTTCATTCTCTTTGTCATGCGATTGTTACAGCCACCATTACAGGTAGATGCTCTAAATATAAAAATATCAAGTATCAAGTAATATGTTATTTGTGCTAAAGCTAAAATATCTAACCACTTGTGGGCGGAGTTAGTGAAAATCAAAACAAAGCCAAAACAAATCAGTCAAAACATATGCCATAAACATAGCTTGATCCATACATATAAACATACCTTGTGTCTGTTGTAATGTTTCTTCGGTTCATTCTCATTCTGATCACTGTTGTCGCTCAGAGACGCTTCCTCCCCAAGACCACTGTCCTCTGTGTCTAAACTGCTACTTCGGGATCCCATTGTCTTTTCCTCTTGCCGTCCGGGCGCCTTAGTTCCAGCTTTCCAACCACAGTAACGTCTCCTGGTGGGAGATTCATTGCCAAGGAAGTTTTTGGTGTCCTCTGAGGTCAGCTTATTGGTGTTGATCTTCTCCTTGATGCTGTTCACTAGGTCTTTTTCGTATTCGTTACAATTTGGCGTGATGGCTTTAGTCACGGTTACGGTCTTGATTTGGTCGTCCTCACAGTCTTCGCTATTCACCGATACCACACGAGGTGTGACCAAGAGTTTCATCTCACTCTTCTCCTTCTGCTTTTCTTTCTCATCCTCAATGATGGTGTCGGGCATCCAGCCGCTTGGGATCGTGTCCTGCTTGTTGGTGTTTTTATTCGCCCAGCTTTGCCAGCTTTTGGCAAGGCTGTTCACCGTCGAAGCCACCTTGATCTTTCTGACGGCTCTGCTGAAAGGCTGGTTTTGCTGAACGGCAGCCGTACTCATGGTTGTTTTACTGATTTGGCAAGCTGTTGAAGTTCAAATCTCAAGGTTTATAATCCGTTTGGGCACTACTGCTGGTCACCAGGGCCTTTTATATGAATGGGAAGAGGAAGTGTCCTTTGAGGTGGGCGGTGTGACATGCACATGGTGGTCACCATGACCCCAAACATGCTAATGGAATTTCCCCAGTGGAATAACAGGTGGCCAGGTTATGACCAACTAAAAACACTTCTGTCCAACCATGCAACCATGCAAAAATCACTCATGGCATCCCGCATGAGTGTGTCTCTTGTTTTAGATGCACCCCAAACACTAAAACTGCTCAAAGACATCTATAGATCCTGATGAAACGGCTTCAAATGCATGCTCTTCTCCACTGCCATGGCATATTTTTGTACAACACGCCAGCACTCAGTGTGATGATCTATTTTTGCAGACCGGGTGTTGAATTGTGCATGTGCGCGCTTCTGTTGATTGATACACAGGCCTGTTCTCAAACCGCAAGCCAAGCTATTTTAAGCAGGAGTCGTGCTGAGGGAAAACTTAGGATCAGCCTTGGATTTGCACATCCTCTGTTTCATTTTCACTGCTTGGCTGATAAAATGGTGATTAGGAGTATTAATCTCCTAGACATTTTTATAAGGTTAACCATTAAAGAACTAGATTACTGCAGAAATAATGTGTAACGCAGTGGTTTATAACTGGTGTGCTCCAACCCAAAAAATTAGCTGCAGATCTGTTCTGATACGGAGAGCTAATTTTAAATAATAACATGCATATAATCGTACAGTTCAGATAGTCAAATAAACCAGCTTCTCAATTGTTTAAATGGGAGGAGAAACACTTCCAAGTCTTGCTCAAAAGTTTACACACCCCTTGCAGAATCTGAGAAAATTAATAACAAAATCATACAAAAATTTGCTATAAATTATTAACATGGCATCTGAGGACTAATTCTAAATTTTCTCAGTTATTTTGCTTTATTTCCAGATTCAATCATTGGCTCGTCCTTACGTAGCCTAGCCTACTAGAGCACGTACACACATGCGCACTCTTTAAATCTCTTGACGAACTAAAAGACATAAATTACATTTGTGTGTATTCTAAATAAAAGATACAGATTGTATTGAATGTCAGCTTGCTTATTTTGCTCAAGATAAGGATTTATTAAGTTATGTTATGCAAACAAGAAGCTGCTTCTAACCACAGGTCGAGAGTTGTTGTTCCAACCACACAAGTTTGCAATGCTGTTTGTGAATGTTCGTTGGAACTATGTTTTCGGGAAACACTGACTCGTTGAACTATGCTGATAACGTTGGAACTTGTGACCATACACTCAAAAAAATGCTGGGTTAAAAACTACCCAAGTTGGGATGAAAATGGACAAACCTAGCAATTAAATGTTTACTTAAAACAACCCAATCACTGGGTTAAAACAACCCAATTGCTGGGTTAAAACAACCCAATTGCTGGGTTTGTCCATTTTCAACCCAACTTGGGTAGTCTTTAACCCAGCATTTTTTAGAGTGTAGTTGGCTAACGACGCTTTCGGGAAACACACCCCTGAGCAGTTAAACTGTCCAACGTTCTTCAGAAAAATCCTCCAGGTCCTGCACATCCTTCAGTTTTCCAGCATCTTCTGCATATTTGAACCCTTTCCAGAAGTGACTGTATGATTTTGAGATCCAGCTTTTCACACTGAGGACAACTGACAACAATCTATCCATCTAGATTTTGAAACTACTAAATAAAAACGTAAAACTATTTAAACCTTAAAATCGTAAAGCTGTTAAAACTACTTCAAACTTTCTGGCTAGGCTTTCTCAAGCCAACATCAAACTTTTCAATCCATACTGATCTCTAGAGAGAAAGCCTGTCCCACTTTCTGTGGAATAAAGTCCAGGTCAGAAGTATTACAGAAGCTGCTTTCCGTCTGAGCCTAAAGAAACTAACGGTTCCTGCAGTAATGTGTTTAATTTCCCACCATATTCCTACCGAAAATTAACATCTGCACCAGACAAAATATTTAGCACTGCCTTTTATGCTTAACTTAAATAATTATTCGTCCTAAAAATAAAATAAATGTCAAGAAAGCAGTAAATGTATCTTTCTCATACATGTTGACACATTGTAACAACACTAATTTTATATTTTAAAACAAATTATACACTCTAAAAAATGCTGGGCTGTTTAAACCCAAAATTGGGTCAAATAGGGACAAACCCAGCCATTGGGTTACATTTTTTAATTACGATTTTGTCCATTTTTTATTTTTATTTTTATTGATATTGTACATTTAGAGTACATTTAGGGTCTCTGTCATTTTCATGTATTAAAGAGACTTGTTTCCCATATTCCCATTCCCATTTTTGCTATATGAAATGCAAAAACTTTGACGCTCAATATCTCAAAACCGCTCAGAATGCGGATAAAACCTTATAATTCCAAGGTGATCTCATTTTGCACTTCCTTAATGTGAGAGCTGCCCTAGATAACTATACCTTAATTGCTCAAGGATTATCAGAAATCTGTGTGCGATAAATATATTTCCGCCTCATGAATGTCTTTGCTTGTTTTTAGCTCCCACACAAGATCCTTGAGTCTTTGGGGACAAAAATAAAACGACTGTCATTTTGGGTGTTGTTCTCATCTCTTCCTGCTTCCTCTGGCTTTTGGTGACTCACATACGGAGGAGTGTATCGAGGAAAGAAACCGTCACTTATATCACCGCTAACACCACCAGCTGGATGCACTTACTGGCTCACAATGCAGCTCAACACACTCACATTAATGCTTATTAAAAGCTTCACTGACTGGCCAATGCAGCATCTCGTAGTGTTGTGACATTCACAACTTCAGACAATTCGCATTTAACTCATTCGGAGACGTAAATGGCTTTTCTTGGGAAGAAAATAATAATATTACCTCAGTAATATTGCAACTGTTAATCTCATCAATAGGATTACATGAAGAACATGTAATACATGTAATCCATTTCTTTCAATTAGGACAGGTTTTGTATTTATTTTTGAAACTTTGATATAAACTCACAATTGTGAGATATAAAGTCAGAATTGAGATATAAAGTCAGAATTGAGAGATATAAAGTCAGAATTGAGTGATATAAAGTCAGAATCGAGAGATATAAAGTCAGAATCGAGTGATATAAAGTCAGAATTGAGATATAAAGTCAGAATTGAGAGATATAAAGTCAGAATCGAGAGATATAAAAGTCAGAATCGAGTGATATAAAGTCAGAATTGAGATATAAAGTCAGAATTGAGAGATATAAAGTCAGAATTGAGAGATATAAAGTCAGAATCGAGTGATATAAAGTCAGAATTGAGAGATATAAAGTCAGAATTGAGTGATATAAAGTCAGAATTGAGAGATATAAAGTCAGAATCGAGTGATATAAAGTCAGAATTGAGAGATATAAAGTCAGAATTGAGAGATATAAAGTCAGAATTGAGAGATATAAAGTCAGAATTGAGTGATATAAAGTCAGAATTGAGAGATATAAAGTCAGAATTGAGAGATATAAAGTCAGAATCGAGTGATATAAAGTCAGAATTGAGAGATATAAAGTCAGAATCGAGTGATATAAAGTCAGAATTGGGAGATATAAAGTCAGAACTGAAATATAAAGTCAGAATTGAGATATATAAAGTCAGAATTGAGTGATATAAAGTCAGAATTGAGTGATATAAAGTCAGAATTGAGTGATATAAAGTCAGAATTGAGAGATATAAAGTCAGAATTGAGAGATATAAAGTCAGAATTGAGATATAAAGTCAGAATTGAGAGATATAAAGTCAGAATCGAGAGATATAAAGTCAGAATCGAGTGATATAAAGTCAGAATTGAGATATAAAGTCAGAATTGAGAGATATAAAGTCAGAATCGAGAGATATAAAGTCAGAATCGTGTGATATAAAGTCAGAATTGAGAGATATAAAGTCAGAATTGAGATATAAAGTCAGAATTGAGAGATATAAAGTCAGAATTGAGAGATATAAAGTCAGAATTGAGAGATATAAAGTCAGAATCGAGTGATATAAAGTCAGAATTGAGAGATATAAAGTCAGAATTGAGTGATATAAAGTCAGAATTGAGTGATATAAAGTCAGAATTGTGTGATATAAAGTCAGAATTGAGAGATATAAAGTCAGAATTGAGAGATATAAAGTCAGAATTGAGAGATATAAAGTCAGAATTGAGTGATATAAAGTCAGAATCGTGTGATATAAAGTCAGAATTGAGAGATATAAAGTCAGAATTGAGTGATATAAAGTCAGAATTGAGTGATATAAAGTCAGAATTGAGAGATATAAAGTCAGAATTGAGAGATATAAAGTCAGAATCGTGTGATATAAAGTCAGAATCGTGTGATATAAAGTCAGAATTGAGAGATATAAAGTCAGAATTGAGAGATATAAAGTCAGAATTGAGGGATATAAAGTCAGAATTGAGAGATATAAAGTCAGAATCGAGTGATATAAAGTCAGAATCGAGTGATATAAAGTCAGAATTGTGAGATATAAAGTCAGAATTGTGTGATATAAAGTCAGAATTGAGAGATATAAAGTCAGAATTGAGAGATATAAAGTCAGAATCGAGTGATATAAAGTCAGAATTGAGAGATATAAAGTCAGAATCGAGAGATATAAAGTCAGAATCGAGTGATATAAAGTCAGAATTGAGATATAAAGTCAGAATTGAGAGATATAAAGTCAGAATCGAGAGATATAATGTCAGAATTGAGTGATATAAAGTCAGAATTGAGTGATATAAAGTCAGAATTGTGTGATATAAAGTCAGAATTGAGAGATATAAAGTCAGAATTGAGAGATATAAAGTCAGAATTGAGAGATATAAAGTCAGAGTTGAGAGATATAAAGTCAGAGTTGAGTGATATAAAGTCAGAATTGAGAGATATAAAGTCAGAATTGAGAGATAAAGTCAGAATTGAGAGATATAAAGTCAGAATCGTGTGATATAAAGTCAGAATCGTGTGATATAAAGTCAGAATTGAGAGATATAAAGTCAGAATTGAGAGATATAAAGTCAGAATTGAGAGATATAAAGTCAGAATTGAGAGATATAAAGTCAGAATCGAGTGATATAAAGTCAGAATTGATATAAAGTCAGAATTGAGAGATATAAAGTCAGAATCGAGTGATATAAAGTCAGAATTGATATAAAGTCAGAATTGAGAGATATAAAGTCAGAATCGAGTGATATAAAGTCAGAATTGATATAAAGTCAGAATTGAGAGATATAAAGTCAGAATCGAGTGATATAAAGTCAGAATTGAGAGATATAAAGTCAGAATTGAGTGATATAAAGTCAGAATCGTGTGATATAAAGTCAGAATTGAGAGATATAAAGTCAGAATTGAGATATAAAGTCAGAGTTGAGAGATATAAAGTCAGAGTTGAGTGATATAAAGTCAGAATCGAGTGATATAAAGTCAGAATCGTGAGATATAAAGTCAGAATCGTGTGATATAAAGTCAGAATTGAGAGATATAAAGTCAGAATTGAGAGATAAAGTCAGAATTGAGATATAAAGTCAGAATTGAGAGATATAAAGTCAGAACTGAGAGATATAAAGTCAGAATCGAGTGATATAAAGTCAGAATCGAGTGATATAAAGTCAGAATCGTGAGATATAAAGTCAGAATCGAGTGATATAAAGTCAGAATTGTGAGATATAAAGTCAGAATCGTGTGATATAAAGTCAGAATTGAGAGATATAAAGTCAGAATTGAGAGATAAAGTCAGAATTGAGATATAAAGTCAGAATTGAGAGATATAAAGTCAGAACTGAGAGATATAAAGTCAGAATCGAGTGATATAAAGTCAGAATCGAGTGATATAAAGTCAGAATTGATAGATATAAAGTCAGAATCGTGTGATATAAAGTCAGAATTGAGTGATGTAAAGTCAGAATCGAGTGATATAAAGTCAGAATCATGTGATATAAAGTCAGAATCGAGTGATATAAAGTCAGAATTGTGAGATATAAAGTCAGAATTGAGTGATATAAAGTCAGAATTGATATAAAGTCAGAATTGAGTGATATAAAGTCAGAATTGAGTGATATAAAGTCAGAATTGATATAAAGTCAGAATTGAGAGATATAAAGTCAGAATTGAGTGATATAAAGTCAGAATTGAGTGATATAAAGTCAGAATTGATATAAAGTCAGAATCGAGTGATATAAAGTCAGAATTGAGTGATATAAAGTCAGAATTGAGTGATATAAAGTCAGAATCGAGTGATATAAAGTCAGAATTGAGTGATATAAAGTCAGAATTGAGATATAAAGTCAGAATTGAGTGATATAAAGTCAGAATTGAGTGATATAAAGTCAGAATTGATATAAAGTCAGAATCGAGTGATATAAAGTCAGAATTGAGTGATATAAAGTCAGAATTGTGAGATATAAATCAGAATTGAGTGATATAAAGTCAGAATTGAGTGATATAAAGTCAGAATCGAGTGATATAAAGTCAGAATTGAGAGATATAAAGTCAGAATCGAGAGATATAAAGTCAGAATCGAGTGATATAAAGTCAGAATTGAGTGATATAAAGTCAGAATTGAGTGATATAAAGTCAGAATCGAGTGATATAAAGTCAGAATCGAGTGATATAAAGTCAGAATTGAGAGATATAAAGTCAGAATCGAGTGATATAAAGTCAGAATCGAGTGATATAAAGTCAGAATTGAGAGATATAAAGTCAGAATCGAGTGATATAAAGTCAGAATTGAGAGATATAAAGTCAGAATCGAGTGATATAAAGTCAGAATTGAGAGATATAAAGTCAGAATCGAGTGATATAAAGTCAGAATCGAGTGATATAAAGTCAGAATTGAGAGATATAAAGTCAGAATCGAGAGATATAAAGTCAGAATCGAGTGATATAAAGTCAGAATTGAGATATAAAGTCAGAATCGAGAGATATAAAGTCAGAATTGAGAGATATAAAGTCAGAATTGAGAGATATAAAGTCAGAATTGAGTGATATAAAGTCAGAAACGAAAGTGATATAAAGTCAGAATCGAGTGATATAAAGTCAGAATCGAGTGATATAAAGTCAGAATCGAGTGATATAAAGTCAGAGTTGAGAGATATAAAGTCAGAATTGAGAGATATAAAGTCAGAATTGAGAGATATAAAGTCAGAGTTGAGAGATATAAAGTCAGAGTTGAGTGATATAAAGTCAGAATCGAGTGATATAAAGTCAGAATCGTGTGATATAAAGTCAGAATTGAGAGATAAAGTCAGAATTGAGAGATAAAGTCAGAATTGAGATATAAAGTCAGAATTGAGAGATATAAAGTCAGAATTGAGAGATATAAAGTCAGAATCGAGTGATATAAAGTCAGAATCGAGTGATATAAAGTCAGAATCGAGTGATATAAAGTCAGAATCGAGTGATATAAAGTCAGAGTTGAGAGATATAAAGTCAGAATTGAGAGATATAAAGTCAGAATTGAGATATAAAGTCAGAATTGAGAGATATAAAGTCAGAGTTGAGAGATATAAAGTCAGAGTTGAGTGATATAAAGTCAGAATCGAGTGATATAAAGTCAGAATCGTGTGATATAAAGTCAGAATTGAGAGATAAAGTCAGAATTGAGATATAAAGTCAGAATTGAGAGATATAAAGTCAGAATTGAGAGATATAAAGTCAGAATCGAGTGATATAAAGTCAGAATTGAGTGATATAAAGTCAGAATCGTGTGATATAAAGTCAGAATTGAGTGATGTAAAGTCAGAATCGAGTGATATAAAGTCAGAATCGAGTGATATAAAGTCAGAATTGAGTGATATAAAGTCAGAATTGTGAGATATAAAGTCAGAATTGAGTGATATAAAGTCAGAATTGATATAAAGTCAGAATCGAGTGATATAAAGTCAGAATTGAGTGATGTAAAGTCAGAATCGAGTGATATAAAGTCAGAATCGAGTGATATAAAGTCAGAATCGTGTGATATAAAGTCAGAATCGAGTGATATAAAGTCAGAATTGATATAAAGTCAGAATTGAGATATAAAGTCAGAATTGAGTGATATAAAGTCAGAATTGAGTGATATAAAGTCAGAATTGATATAAAGTCAGAATCGAGAGATATAAAGTCAGAATTGAGAGATATAAAGTCAGAATTGAGAGATATAGTCAGAATTGAGAGATATAAAGTCAGAATTGAGAGATATAAAGTCAGAATCGAGTGATATAAAGTCAGAATTGAGTGATATAAAGTCAGAATTGAGTGATATAAAGTCAGAATTGAGATATAAAGTCAGAATTGAGTGATATAAAGTCAGAATTGAGTGATATAAAGTCAGAATCGAGTGATATAAAGTCAGAATTGAGATATAAAGTCAGAATCAGAGTGATATAAAGTCAGAATTGAGAGATATAAAGTCAGAATCGTGTGATATAAAGTCAGAATTGAGTGATATAAAGTCAGAATTGAGTGATATAAAGTCAGAATTGAGTGATATAAAGTCAGAATTGAGAGATATAAAGTCAGAATCGTGTGATATAAAGTCAGAATCGTGTGATATAAAGTCAGAATTGAGATATAAAGTCAGAATTGAGTGATATAAAGTCAGAATTGAGAAATATAAAGTCAGAATTGAGTGATATAACATAGCACAAGGGTTAATGAAAATCTTGCCTTCCACCGCAACTCTCACAGTAGCTCTGAGTTTACATAACTCTATTAAGACTGTTGTCCTAGACATAAACAACTCACTGTGACTTGACACCAAATGATAAAGCTAATAGCATCGAAAAACACATTACAATAAATGTGCTTTATAATCGAGCCGACATTCAACTCCATAACCTGAATGCATGTCTAATCTCACTTGGGCATTAGCGCAAAGATTGAACTGCATATGGAATCATTTCTTCTTTAGGGCAGTCGTCTCATTAACAGACCGTGAGTAATGGGCTAATCAACACTGTGCTATGACGTTAGCCCTGCACAGTCAGTCTTTTCATTGACAGCACTACATGTCAGCGCAACTAGCTTTAGCGCACACAGCAGTAGTGGTTTGACAGCTTGGGTATCATTAGAAACCAGCTTAGATGAGACAATTAGTGTCCTCGCGCTCTGTTTGGTCCTCGTAAACAAGCCAACCCTGCATTTTAGCACAGAGTTAGCACACAGCTGTATCGCAAATTGTCTCTGCCTATGCTAACCAGCAAAAACATGGTTGATTTAGTAATATTTCATACTAAACAATGAAGTTGTCAATGTTTTTGTGGTTAGCCAATGCAAAAAAAAGTACCATGGTATTAGGCCTACTATGTTTTTGGACACGGTCTCATCATAAGGTATGAATGCAGGTTTTTTTTTTGGGCAAAACAAGATGAATGGACTCTATTAATAATGGGTTACCATGTAGCAATAATATTAGAATGACATAAGCTAGCTGAAGTCACTTCCTATTTCTGTCTTTGTTCTATTAACAGATAACCTGACCTACAAAATGTAACCTTCAACTATATATATATTCACCACAGTATTTTTACCGTGCTTTGTCAGCAGCTTTGGTATGACAGGCATGTTGTGCTGTCACTAATATAGCTGCATTACTTTTTTTGCTCTCTTTCTCTCATATGCCAATTCTACTTTTTTTAGTATTACACAGATAAACTGAGTATATCAACTCACAAGCCAGATTAATTCTAGCTTCACTAACAAAAATTATCATGGAATTATCATGAATCATTCAAATCAATCAGGTTTTTAAAAAAATATATATGTATCATGATAATTAGGGTGGCCATTTCCATAACACCAAAAAGGAGGACACTTTTCAGCATTTAGTGAGGGAAGAATAATTGCATAGGACTCTGGTGTACTCACAACTACAACACAATTTTGTCCATCATATCGATGCTATCATGATACAGTGATTCTGAAATAGCCTAATCTATTCATTGCCAGACAATTTGATCTACGATATATCTTGATGTAGACCTGTGTGTAACAGAAGAGGCAAAAAAAAAACAGTATTTGCATTTATTCAAGACACTGTGATGTCTGTTTCAGAAACTGACCACTGAGATGAACCTGTCTTGCAAAGTGCACAGTGCCTGAAAACATAACATTTCCGGACTTCTGGAAATAACAGAAATACATAAATAAACAAGGGCTTTGAGAAGTGAAATGTATATTTATTATTTTTCGCATTCATTATCTGTTTATGTATTTCTGTTATACTGTATGACTGGTGATGCTTGACTGCATGATAGACTTCACAAAGCTCTGCAGAGGAGATTTTGTCATCCTGAGGTGATGTTGCTTCTCGAAAAAATGACTCTGGTGGAGGGGGCGTGGTTTAGCGAGGTCTGCGCGAAGATGGAGAGTTGGAGAAAGATTGCTGTGAACAAGCGCGAGTTTAGTTTGTTTGTACCACGAGAGTTCTGAATAAACATGAGTTCCAGTCACACCGACCCTGTCTTCCTCCTTATTCTACGAACTTTGTTACAATGACCTAAGGGAAAACGTACCTGCGGCTCGGCGGTTACTTTTATGTTTTTCCGTGCTGGCATGTCGGTCAATGGCGGCTTTCCCCTTGACTACTAACGTCCACTTCACAGCGACACAATGTGCTTTTTGATATAAATTTGTGCTCTTTTGTCCATTCCGGATTAAATGAGGTCTGATGTTTCGGCATGTTAACAATATGACGTAGCCAGCACGTCGTGGAGGCTTGTTTACGTTTTTAACCAATGATATATCAGATATTTATTTGATTGACACCGCTTTCAGCCAATTATTTGTTTGACCAGAGATCTTACAGCATTAGACGCTATGCTGTTGCCTCCCAATAAAGACTCTAGAGTGGGTTTTTTTTAGGCCGATTCGATTTAGGCAGATTCCAAACAGGAGGACAAATGAGTGTCCGGCTTGAGGCTGTGCCGGTGTCATGAGAAATCCTGTCCCCCTGTGAAATAGTGTCGGCTTAGGACCCAATGTGGTAGCTGTTTTAAATGCCTGATCAAAAGCTGTTATCACGATGTTTCGTTTAATGGCTAATCGAGTTGCTGTAGCTTATTCTAGCAAGCTAAATGTTCTGTTCAAAATAAAAGCATTTAAAAATGTGTTACAACAACAAAACACGTTACGTATCAGACACGTTAGTAGTTTTGTGTGTCGTCATCTTGTTTTATTTTTGTAAAAGCATCATATACATCTCTTAGAAAACTGACCACGATTAGACCATGAGGGTTAAAGTGTATTGACTTATATAAGTGTATTATCACTTATATAACTACAGTTACACATATAAAATAAACAGTGTAATTAAATTACCTTTAAATAGTTTGTTTTTATTTTTATCAAACATGCTTTATCTGTTAAAAACAAAACAATACAATTTTTATTATGTTTAAGTAATAATACGTAATAAGGATTAAGAATAAGTAATGCAGAATTAAATTATTTAATTCATTTTCAAAGCATTATTTACTAATCAGGCTCTGAACAGATTACCCATTAAAAGTTCTTTCAGCCAATAGAATTGCTCTGGGGTCCTAAGCGGACACTATTTCACAGGGGATTTCTCATGACACCGGACGACGGACAGGGGGCTTAAAATCCGGACGTACGGCCACCCTAATGATAATACCATGCTATTCTTTGAAGAACCATATACATACACGATAGGCCATAGCACATGAAAATATTAAACACTCACTTTTATAACCTCAGGATGGTTCAGAATTTACCATTGTTGTACTACGGTAAATGTCCAAAAAACATCTGTGCATCTGATACCATGGTATTTTTTGAAAGGACATGATGTTTTGGATTTGTACAATGGTATATTACATTAAAATGTTTTTTATTCCCAAGCAAAAAAGTATAAAAGAACAGTATGGTATTATCTTTTTTTTTTTTTAACATGGTACCATGTTAATACCATGGTAGGCTATTTAACTCTCTTACTTCATCAGAATGGTACTGTAACGTGCAGGAGAAAGCAGGCAAAGGCGAGGATCTAAACGCAGGGTTTTTAATAAAATAACACATTGTAAAAAGAACTCCAGGAATAAAGACCACTAGGATACAAGAACTAGAAGCAACCATTATATGTACCACAACCCACAAACACCAGTAAGACACAAGCACTATACAGGGAAGACTAGCTTAACAAGATAACAAGGGGTGTGGTAAATGGGAAACACCTGGGGAGACTACTCAACATGAAAATCTACAAAGAACTACAAAATAAAGCACAGGGAACACTTCAAAGTAAAAGTCCAAGGGCAGACATAGAGCATATGTGATGGGTACAAAACATGGTAAAGGTTTTTACACTTGCTGTGTGAACACACACACACAAAATCATGACATGATTCAAAAAGGTTAAATGGTCCCGGAAAATAGTCACACTTGTACTGTTTGTGGTCAAAAATAAGCACATTGGAAAACATTGATACTGCACACAAACTAATTCTTACTGAAAGCTATTTTTTTAAATATAAACCCTCAAATTCGGCCTGTTTAGATTTATGGGTTTGATTTTCTCACAGTTTTAGAGTAAAATGTGTTTTGGTTAATATATATTTCATATAAAAATTTTAAAAAGTATTTTTGTGCATTTTTTAATGACAATACATGTAAAATCTTACTTCAAGCTCACTTTTTAAAAACATTTTTCACTTCAGCAATAATCTGCCAAGTGTCTGTCTTCTTTGAAAAGAGATAAAACTTAAGTCTGTGCATTAAGCATTCAAGATTTATGACAGTTTAACGGCACAGTATGTACGTTTTTTTGGATTAAAATATCCAAAAACCACTAGAACAAGTTATATATTTTGTTGGCTTGTGTACTTACATTATCCCAAATGTTTCCAAGAATGTTTAAATCCAGAGAAATAAGCAATTTTAACCAGGCGGCGATCAATGATATCACACCAGCGTTACCCTCGATTTCCCTCGAAACCATGGAAACACCAAAGATGCTTTAATATATGATGTGTTTCATTAGACAGGAGAGCAACTGTTTGGATCATTGATGGACAGAAACTAATCATTGTTCTCCAGCTCAACACAGTTAGTCTGATTTTTTAAATCTGGTGTTGTTGATTTACCGCACAGAGTGCCATGTTTTACCATGCCTGATATGATCTCACTTACTGCAGTGTGAACAAGTGTCTCATAGTAGCGCCGAGTGAACACACAGAGTAGCATTATAACATCACTTTAACACACTCAAATGTGTGTAATATGATAAAACAGCGCTGCGTTCCCCCACATACGCATGAGTGGAAGCTGCTCTCGAGCTATGTGTCGCGCTCGTCTCTCATTAGCAATCGCTCCAGCGCCTCGTTCAGTAACGGTAATAAATCTTTAATACATTAGCTCATCCATGAATATGATTTCTGCCCGAGTCCCGTCTGCTTCTTTTCCACCGGCTGTAGAGGTGATGACAACAACTCCCATGATCCCGCGAGGTGTCATCAAGCTTACGCCTTTGTTTTGAATAAGTGACCTCTAGTGGCGAAAATTACATATTGTGCCTTTTAAGTTGGAAATTCCATTTTCAGGTCCATGCTCAAAAAGTGAATAAATGCATTATAACTACTGCATAAATATAATTTAGTACCATTAAATCCCCTAAAAATACAAAATATGAATTATTAGTACTGTGTACTGTGATGATATTAGACAGTTTCTAAAAATTCATGAAGAGTAGAAATATTAAAATGCTACTGTATGAAATGTCAAATCCCAAAGTTGATATTATCATCTGATATGATTACTGTACCATGGAACATTTTGTAAGGCTTTGGTGCTTGGAACTACAGTTAATCTTAAAAGAGCTTCAGCATTCTCAGAGTTTACCATTTTACCACATAGGCCACCTAAATTAGCCATCTAATGAGTCTGAACTAACAAAAATACAGAGCTTACATAAGAGATTGTCACCAGGTACTGGAAAAGGTGTTAAAAAGACACCCAGACGTCCCTCCCCCTCCCCTCTCTCTCTCTATATGTTAATAAGGACTGGTGTGGTTTGTGAGTCATATCTGTGTATGACTCAGATCAGATACTCAAACTGTCCTCAGACACTCTCAGCACGCAGCAGCACCTGCTCAAGACGCACATGCTCTAAAATAAACCCTGCATCTCCATTTTTCCTTCTCACCTCCCCACCTTCCCCCTCTCATTTGGAATCTTGATTCCATTTTTTGTCTACTGCTTTCCTGCTTTTCTTTCTCGCTTTCTTACTCGTATCAATAGATGCAATCAGGTCTGCTTCGGGAGCGTGTTGTGACCCCCGACAGCATGCACACTGAAGTCACTGATTGTGCTTTGTTGAACACGTCTGATGAGATCTGACAGATTATCAAGCATGTGATTTTTCTTTTACAAACAGATTTTGCCTTTCACAACCATTTCTTCATATGCAAAATTAAACAAATTATCTTCCGTAAAATCTGCAGCCTGTCACAATGTACTGATCAAAAGCAATCTACAGGAAAGAGCTACAAATAATACAAAAGCATCTAATGTCATGCTGCATCTTGTCATTTGTAATTTTAATAATCTGGAACTACACATTCAGTTTAACCGCACAGACATCTGAAGGTACCTCTATCGCCCTCATGAGGATGGAGGTTTATGTCACACTTTCTTTGCGTTTTGGCATAAAGTATATGTGGCGAGGTGAACGAGCAAGAGGCGTGGGAGGAGCGAGCGAGACCGTTGCGTGATTGAGAATGAGCGTCACTATCATGAGTGTCTGTTTCTCCTTCTCCTGCCATTGTTAAAACTGCAAATGCAAAACAAAGTTCAAAACTGTATATAGCCAACCAATTTGTATACCAAGGATGTTAGCATTGCTAATGTCAACTTCCTTGGCTGCTTCATATCCTTCAAAATCCACAATCTGCATGCTGTCGTCTTTTCATGGACAGTGCTGATTGAACCATAAGAACCATAGGAACAAATGCAGTCCCTCTAGTGACTATCCTGAGTTGTGAAATGAAAGCAGACAAGTAAAAATGTCTAGCAACTCAGCCACGAAGTGGTAGGCCACGTAAAATCACAGAGCGAGGTCAGCTCATCCTGAGGATCACTTTCTGCAGAGTCAATAGCTACAGACCTCCAAACTTCTGTGTCCTTCAGATTAGCTCAAGAACAGTGCTTAGAGAGCTTCATGGAATGGGTTTCCATGGCCGAGCAGCTCATCCAAGCCTTACATCACCAAATGCAATGGAATCCGGCAATCCGAAGGACAAGTCTGGGTTTGGTGGTTGTCAGGAGAACGGTACTTGCCTGACTGCATTGTGCCAAGTGTAAAGTTTGGTGGAGGGGGGATTATGGTGTGGGGTTGTTTTTCAAGGGTTGGGCTTGGCCCCTTAGTTCCAGTGAAAGGAACTCTTAATGCTTCAACATACCAAGACATTTTGGACAATTTCATGCTCCCAACTTTGTGGGAACAGTTTGGGGATGGCCCCTTCCTGTTCCAACATGACTGTGCACCAGTGCATAAAGCGTCGGTCTATAAAGATGTGAATGAGCGAGTTTGGTGTGGAGGAACTTGACTGGCCTGCACAGAGTCCTGACCTCAACCCGATAGAACACCTTTGGGATGAATTAGAGTGGAGACTGCGAGCCAGGCCTTCTCGTCCAACATCAGTGCCTGACCTCACAAATGCGCTTCTAGAAGAATGGTCAAAAATTCCCATAAACATACTCCTAAACCTTGTGGAAAGCCTTCCCAGAAGAGTTGAAGCTGTTATAGCTGCAAAGGGTGGGCCAGCTCCATATTAAACCCTACGGATTAAGAATGGGATGTCATTAAAGTTCATGTGCATGTAAAGGCAGGCGTCCCAAACCTTTTGGCAATATAGTGTATTTGCAATTATGTGTTACACACACACACACACACACACACACAAATATAATAAAACAAAACAAATACAAGTAGTAGGCCTACTACTACACATTTAAAGGCATGTTGAATTGTATGAATATGTTTTAAACAATCTCTCTCTTTTGCATTACAGTGTGAATATGAAATATTTTTACAGGTGGCATTGAAAATTTCACAATGCATTTAAAAAAAATATTTGTCCTAAAATAGGTTTTATTTTCTTTATGTAAAACATATGTTCTTATTTCTTTCTTTCGATCAAGCATGTTCTTGACAGACGTGAGATTCACTTGCATGTGAGATCACATGGTCAGTCGGTGTTTGTTAGACACAGTGTGAGTCTGTCACATCACCCCTAGAGAGGCCTCCGCAAAATTTGAATGATTTATCGATTTGCCTGTAATAGCCCTGCGTATATTTACTTTATAACCTCTTGGACAGCAGATTGGAAACATGTAATGAAAGGTGAGGGGGACAAATGCTAAATTTAAAACCAGTGTCACGTCTAGTATTACCTAATCTAAGATGTACAAACACTAATAGAAAAATACAGCACAGCATGAATTATAATTTTTTTTAAATATGTCCCACAGTATATGTGCTTTAGTGTGCTATTTTCATTATCAAACAGTATATGCCAAGGTTATTAACATTACCAAGTTTACACTGTTTCAAATACACAGTCAACCATTATGCTGTAAAAACAAACAAACATGCATGTACATGCGTTTCTTTGCCCCACTGTTGACAAAGGCAAATATAGCCAAATATATATCTCTGTAATGTACACATCATTCTGTCACTGACAAGTGGTTTTGACGCTTTTGTCATCAGCACTATTTTAATACTACCATCCATTTATTCAGTCTTACACATCATATTTATTCATTAGCAAACAATTAGCAAAACATATTTTTCTATTCCGTTTTGAAGAAATATGAAGAAAATAAATGTAGATTAGAAAAATAGTGAGATATCCAACATTTTCTTTATGACATCTGCCTGATATGGTTCATGTATAATTTAACCCTAATGAATCAGTTTGTCAGTGGTGAAGTGCTAGTTATTGATGATGGAATGACATCACATTTCTAAACACACTCTGATGGTTCAATAACATCCATTTAGAAGAACTTCACTTATAAAATAGTATGGTACTACCATGGTATTTTTGTACCGTGATATTATCATGTTTCTCTCACTCTCTCTATTAAAAAGAAAACATGGTAAAACAGTAATCTAGCAGTAATTTGCCATTTTTTTACTCCACTGCAAGCAAGATAAAAATAAATACATTTATGTACAACATGTTACATACTAGAACGAATGCACTATACATAAGCAGAGTATAAAAGACTTCATTATCCAGTTGTAAAATTATGCATCAGCAAGTACGTAAGAATGCATGAAAACAGCATCAACATCAAAGCAGCCATTCTACATTAAACCACACAAAAATAGATTCAAACAGCATCATAGTCTCGGTATCCCCTGAGCTAGAATGTTTACGATCCATCTAGAATAGCTAAAGCTGAGTGCATGTTCAGACCCCCTGCTTTAAGAATGATGGGATGGGACAGCTGCATTACCAACCACTGTTTTGGAAAAGTGTTTAGCATGCCAACATTGCAGGCAATTTTCCATGTTAATGGTGCATGGGACATCAGTGACACAGTGCCCAGGGTGAATTGTGCTTACGTTCACTTACTATTTGCTACCTGACTAAATTAAGGTTAAAGGGATAGTTCAGCCAAAAACAAATATTCTGTCATTAATTACTCACCCTCATGTCGTTCCAAACCTGAAAGACTTTCATTCATCTTCGGAACACAAATAAAGATATTTTTCATGAAATCTGACAGCTTTCTGTCCATTTCTCCATTGACGCAACTACCACTTTGACGCCTCAAAAAGTTCATAGGTTTAGGCCAATTTTTTAGAAGAGACTTGATCACTTTATATGATGCACAGGTTTTTATTCACATATAAACATTGATCAGAGAACAGAAACAGAAACTCGACCATAATTGCTTGATGCATGAGAACAAACCTCATTGGTTCTGGCTGAAGATCAAACGTGCTGCGTAACACGAGAATGAACCTCATGGGTTCTCGCTGAAGATCAAACGTGCTGCGTAACAGGAGAATGAACCTCATGGGTTCTCGCTGAAACTCAAACGTGCTGCGTAACACAAGAATGAGCCTCATTGGTTCTCGCTGAAGCTCAAACGTGCTGCGTAACACAAGAATGACCCTCATTGGCTCTCGCTGAAGATCAAACGTGCTGCGTAACAGGAGAATGAACATCATTGGTTCTCACTGAAGCTCAAACCCGAAGCGTAACACGAGAATGAACCTCATTGACTCCCGCTGAAGCTCAAACGTGCTGCGTAATATGAGAATGAACCTCATTGGTTCTCACTGAAGCTCAAACGCGAAGCGTAACACGAGAATGAACATCATTGGTTCTCGCTGAAGATCAAACGTGCTGCGTAACACGAGAATTAACCTCATTGGTTCTCGCTGAAGATCAAACGTACTGTGTAACACGAGAATGAACCTCATTGGTTCTCGCTGAAGATCAAACGTGCTGCATAACACGAGAATGAACCTCATTGGTTCTCGCAGAAGCTCAAACGTTCTGCGTAACACGAGAATGAACCTCATTGGTTCTCGCTGAAGCTCATACGTGCTGCGTAACACGAGAATGAACCTCATTGGTTCTTGCTGAAGATCAAACGTGCTGCGTAACACGAGAATGAACCTCATTGGCTCTCGCTGAAGCTCAAACGTGCTGCGTAACACGAGAATGAACCTCATTGGTTCTCTATGAAGCTCAAACGTGCTGCATAACACGAGAATGAACCTCATTGGTTCTCGCTGAAGCTCAAACGTGCTGTGTAACATGAGAATGAACCTCATTGGTTCTCGCTGAAGATCAAACGTACTGCGTAACACGAGAATGAACCTCATTGGTTCTCGCTGAAGCTCAAACGTGCTGCGTAACACGAGAATGAACCTCATTGGTTCTCGCTGAAGATCAAACGTACTGCGTAACACGAGAATGAACCTCATTGGTTCTCGCTGAAGCTCAAACGTGTTGCGTAACACGAGAATGAACCTCATTGGTTCTCACTGAAGCTCAAACGCGAAGCGTAACACGAGAATGAACCTCATTGGTTCTCGCTGAAGATCAAACGTGATGCGTAACACAAGAATGAACCTCAGTGGTGCTTTACTGTACATTTAAAAAAAATATTGTACACTCTGATTAAGCTTCATCAATCATAACTTGACTATTTGACACAATAGCAAGACAATTTACTTAAATTAGTATGTCAACATTAATTAAGAAATTATCAAACTGATTTCTGTAATTTTATCAGACAGCATTGTATATATTAAAGTGAGACAAACTAACACCACAAAACATCACAGAACTCATAAACTCATAAAATGATTACGCTCACAAATGTTTGCGCTGTTGTATTCCCTTCAAAAATGATGTCACTTCCTGGAGGATGATGTCATTAGGAAATAGCTTAAAGGGATGGTACAAAAGAGACCATCAGGATTGAAAGTGATATTATTTAGCAATTAAAACAATATTCACACCCTAAAACTGTTTAGAGCTGAAACAGTTTGTGTAAAGGGTTTGTGTAAAGGGAGAAGCAAATAAAAAACTTCTGTTATATTGGAAATATTGAATTATTTATTTTCATATAAAAAATATTTTTATAATATTACAATATTTATTATAATTACCAGCTTTTTGTGTTGCTAAATTACAGTATCAGCTTAAATAAAAAAATAAAATTAAAAAAACAATTATTTAAAACTCACATCAGTGTTCACTTAAATGTGATACATGATTTCATATTTAATATTTGTATGTTTATGCACATTTTATGCATCTGGGCAAAAGAAAGCGTACTGCACAACAGCCATGACCCTGGTAATCTTTGGTCATTTCACCATACTAATAAACCTCTGTCACCATCTGCCCCCTACTGGTGAAGTCTGACCATCTG
The DNA here is from genome assembly GCA_018749465.1 of Paracanthobrama guichenoti. Classification (NCBI taxonomy): domain Eukaryota; kingdom Metazoa; phylum Chordata; class Actinopteri; order Cypriniformes; family Gobionidae; genus Paracanthobrama; species Paracanthobrama guichenoti. The sequence continues at coordinate 32,977,344 of CM031948.1, forward strand.
ATTTTTAAAGAACATCATTATGGCACTTCACAATGATCTCTTGTATCCCATATCTTGGTATCTTTTAAAATATATGGATTATAAAGATAAATATTAGTCAAACAGAAACAAACTGCGACGCGCTTCCTGCAATAACCTAAGAGAATTTTCTGTTGTTTCGACACCATAACCTAGATTTCCCTCTAGCTTCTCCAGAGGAACAAGAGCTGGAGGGGCAGAGCAAAAAAAGAGGCAGAATCGAGGTCGGAGGAGGAAGGGAGGGTGAGAAGGAGAGAGAGAAGGAACAAGAGAGAGGTAATGATATAAAAGAGCCAAATTAATTTGACATGCAGCACTGCTCTGACCTGAATGTCTTCATCCAGACCTGAAAAACTGTTGAAACTGGTATAGATACAGATAAATATTTCATAAATATTTAGAATAATCATTTATAGAGGTCATGCTGTAGACCTGAAGCATAAGTCGCACAAAATTGATATCATGGAGTTCATGTGACTGGGCTGGTCAGCAGATGGAGCTATAGAATAGCTGCTCATGAAAATAAGAGCCATTTTTGCTACTGATGGTGTTGGCAAGGTTGACTAGTCTAACATTTCCTATCTTTGTTTTGGTTTTGAATAGAACTGAATTTCTATAGGCTTCTCTTTGTACACAAATGAGATTAACTGTCTAGGTAATTTTGTGGCATGTACATCTATTAAGATTTGTCTCAAGCATCTTACATTTCTTGAGCACTATGGTATTGTTTGAATTTTAATGAAAAAGAAAATTAGATAGCATTCACATTTATTCTAGGTCTTACTGCAAAACATTTCATTATTGCTGAATAACATGAACAGAAATCAACAGGCTAAAGAACACTTACACAAGGAAGGTGGTTTAAAAATACAATAGCAGAAAATAACTAGCCTAAATAATATACATTTCAAGCGTTATTAAAGACAAGTAAACACTCAGTTTAAAAGCGTTAGCATTTTTTAAATTGTAAAAATATATAGGCTACAATTGTCCTGGTTAGGTGGCTCAGTTTGCCCCGCTGGCAGATGCTGTAACTGCACCATTTGTTTCCAAAAAACATCTTTCTTCATCGACTGCCATTTACTTGTATTACAACAAACTTGTATGCAAGCATCATATATAATTTGCTAATATTTCATAGATGATCTACCGGTGCCCGATTCTTTTTGGAGGCTCTTAAACGTGTGAAAGGGACTCGTATATTTTCCCCTGTCTGTTTCCCATCTTCTTGCAAAAGAATAGTGAAGGGCTTGACATTTGACACTTTCTTGCCATGCCATTATAATGCAATCAGCACCTCTATGCAGTTTGATTATTAAAGATCAATCAATATAATTCAATAAACATACTATAAAAATCGTGCATGAAATATTAGATCATGTTACAGTATGAAACTGATTAAGATACATGTGACCAAAGAATGCACCAAACATCTATATAAGAAGCACTTTATTGCTCATGTAGACCTCTTAAAACAAAATGAAACAAAAAAATTAATATCTGACATGACAAATTGACATTTTTACAAAAGCGAATAAAGAATGATCAAGGGGGAATGTCTTCCATATGCTCCTGCTGTTCTTGGCAGGAAAATGGAATTTTAGTTCAATAAAAACACTATGAACTAGGAAGCCTGAACCACAAAAAGACAGGAAAGCCTTTGGCGTCTTCAACTTCTTGTACAGGATAGTAAAATAAACCCAACCTGTTGAAAAGCTGTTATCCAGTTTGACTCCAGAACTGATCTGAAGGGTTTATTATCAAACAGTATTGATATGTGATGAAAGGTTCATGGTCAGAAAGTAATAATGCATGTTGAAAGGTTTATGCTCAGAATGTGTTAATGCATATACCACAGCAGCAACTAATAGCATTGTTCATATTGTAGGAACAGTCGACTCCTGTCAGCGTATCTGTTTTTTAACCATGACCCTCATACTGTGCTCCTTAAAGTGCATCCTCCTAAAAAAACACAATACATTTTTTAAATGGGAACAACAGGTCACACAGAACATCAGTAAACAAAATATAGTATCTTCTCTTACATACGAAACAGATCACATGGTTACAACAGTAATAAGGCCAGAAACACCCTTTATGCAAGTACACAAATGCAACACATGATTTTGCAGTGCTGTAACAAACTTCTGCACTCAAGAGGGCAACAGAGTTACCTTCAGTAGCTACAAACATGCCAAATACAAATAACTTGCCAAGCAAGATTTTCTTTAAACTGTTGCTGTGCTAAGACAGTAAGCAGGGTCGTGTACGCTGATGCCCACTAAAGTGCTCCTTACAGCAATGCTAAGAATGTGATGCATATTAAATTATGTTCTGACATATTTCAGAATGTAACAACGACCAAAGCTTGTGTGGCTAGATGTGTTTGTGTTCAGATACCTGTGTAGAGTATGCTTTGGACCTAATGAGCACTAAAAAAAGAAAGATGTGAAATATAATAAAATAAAATATCCAGTTATTAAAAATACACAAAAAATTATGCAATGTCTCAATCGATCTATCTTACTAGTTGTCTTGCTTGTTAGCTACACTACCATTCAAAAGTTTGGGGTATATACACTCACCTAAAGGATTATTAGGAACACCATACTAATACTGTGTTTGACTCCCTTTCGCCTTCAGAACTGCCTTAATTCTACGTGGCACTGATTCAACAAGGTGCTGAAAGCATTCTTTAGAAATGTTAGCCCATATTGATAGGATAGCATCTTGCAGTTGATGGAGATTCGTGGGATGCACATCCAGGGCACGAAGCTCCCGTTCCACCACATCCCAAAGATGCTCTATTGGGTTGAGATCTGGTGACTGTGGGGGCCATTGTCATGTTCAAGAAACCAATTTGAAATGATTTGAGTTTTGTGACATGGTGCATTATCCTGCTGAAAGTAGCCATCAGAGAATGGGTACATGGTGGTCATAAAGGGATGGACATGATCAGAAACAATGCTCAGGTAGGCCGTGGCATTTAAACGATGCCCAATTGGCACTAAGGGGCCTAAAGTGTGCCAAGAAAACATCCCCCACACCATTACACCACCACCACCAGCCTGCACAGTGGTAACAAGGCATGATGGATCCATGTTCTCATTCTGTTAACGCTAAATTCTTACTCTACCATCTAAATGTCTCAACAGAAATCGAGACTCATCATACCAGGCAACATTTTTCCAGTCTTCAACTGTCCATTTTTGGTGAGCTTGTGCAAATTGTAGCCTCTTTTTCCTATTTGTAGTGGAGATGAGTGGTACCCGGTGGGGTCTTCTGCTGTTGTAGCCCATCCGCCTCAAGGTTGTGTGTGTTGTGGCTTCACAAATGCTTTGCTGCATACCTCGGTTGTAACAAGTGGTTATTTCAGTCAAAGTTGCTCTTCTATCAGCTTGAATCAGTCGTTCTCCTCTGACCTCTAGCATCAACAAGGCATTTCCGCCCACAGGACTGCCGCATACTGGATGTTTTTCCCTTTTCACACCATTCTTTGTAAACCCTAGAAATGGTTGTGCGTGAAAATCCCAGTAACTGAGCAGATTGTGAAATACTCAGACCGGCCCGTCTGGCACCAACAACCATGCCACGCTCAAAATTGCTTAAATCACCTTTCTTTCCCATTCTGACATTCAGTTTGGAGTTCAGGAGATTGTCTTGACCAGGACCACACCCCTAAATGGATTGAAGCAACTGCCATGTGATTGATTGATTAGATAATTGCATTCATGAGAAATTGAACAGGTGTTCCTAATAATCCTTTAGGTGAGTGTATATTATACACCAATAAGCCATAACATAATGACCATCACTGACAGGTGACGTGAATAGCACTGATTATCTCTTCATCACGGCTCCTGTTAGTGGGTGGGATATATTAGGCAACAAGTGAATATTTTGTCCTCAAAGTTGATGTGTTAGAAGCAGGAAAAATGGGCAAGCGTAAGGATTTGAGCGAGTTTGACAAGGGACAAATTGTGATGGCTAGACGACTGGGTCAGAGCATCTCCTAAACTGCAGCTCTTGTGGGGTGTTCCCGGTCTGCAGTGGTCAGGATCTATCAAAAGTGCTCCAAGGAAGGAACAGTGGTGAACTGGCCACAGGGTCATGAGCGGCCAAGGCTCACTGATGCACGTGGGGAGCGAAGGCTGGCCCGTGTGGTCCGATCAAACAGACGAGCTACTGGAGCTCAAACTGCTCAAGAAGTTAATGCTGGTTCTGATAGAAAGGTGTCAGAATACACAGAGCATCTCAGTTTGTTGCATATGGGGCGGCATAGCCATAGACCAGTCAGGGTGCCCATGCTGACCCCTGTCCACCGCCGGAAGCACCAACAGTGGCACATGAGAATCAGAACTGGACCATGGAGCAATGGAAGAAGGTGGCCTGGTCTGATGAATCACGTTTTCTTTTACATCATGTGGATGGCTGGGTGCGTGTGCGAGGCTTACCTGGGGAACACATGGCACCAGGATGCACTATGGGAAGAAGGCAAGCCGGTGGAGGCAGTGTGATGCTTTGGGCAATGTTCAGCTGGGAAACCTTGGGTCCTGCCATCCATGTGGATGTTACTTTGACACGTACCACCTACCTAAGCATTGTTGCAGACCATGTACACCCTTTCATGGAAACGGTATTCCCTGGTGGCTGTGGCTCTTCCAGCAGGATAATGCTCCTGACACAAAGCAAAAATGGTTCAGGAATGGTTTGAGGAGCGCAACAATGAGTTTGAGGTGTTGACTTGGCCTACAAATTTCAAATCTCAATCCAAACGAGCATCTGTGGGATGTGCAGAACAAACAAGTCCGATCCATGGAGATCCCACTTCGCAACTTACAGGACTTAAAGGATCTGCTGCTAACTTCTTGGTGCCAGATACCACAGCACACCTTCAGGGGTCTAGTGGAGTCCATGATTCAACGGGTCAGGGCTGGGTCAGGGCTCGACGGGTCAGGGGGACCAACACAATATTAGGAAGGTGATCGTAATGTAATGCCTGATCGGTATATATATATATATATATATATATATATATATATATATATATATATATATATATATATTCACATAAATGCTGTTTGGACTATAAAGAATCTTGCAAAAGAAAAAATCTGATTCCCACAAAAATGTGAAGCAGCACAACTGTTTTCAATATTGATAATAATAATAATAATAATAATAATAATAATAATAATAAATGTTTCTTGAGCAGCAAATCAGCATATTAGAATGATTTCTGAAGGATCATGTGACACTGAAGACTGGAGTAATGATGATGAAAATTCAGCTTTGATCACAGGAATAAATTACATTTCATAACATATTCAAACAGACAACAGCCATTTACAATTGATATAATATTTCAAAATATTACTGTGTTTATTATATTTTTTATCAAATAAATGTGGCTCTGGTGAGCATTTTCTTAAAAAATAATCATACCAACCCCAAACTTTTGAACAATAGTGCCTCGCTAAGTAGTTAACAGCTATTATCTTTTATAAAATAGTATAAAACCTTTTTTATAAAAAGGAGCCTGTGGTATTCCTCTGGAACGTCCAGAACCGGTCCGGAATCTAATGAGGCTCGTGAGCCTTTAGTCTCATTGCGTTCGAAAGGAATTCCTTTGGAATTGTTTTCACGGCACAAACGATGTTCTGACACCATGAGAGTAATGGACGTCGCCATGGCCATCACTGAGAATGTTTTAGGTTATGAGCGACACATGAATTCAGCTGTGACGGTGAAGCATGTTTGCATGTGTAAAAAGGTAAACTGTGGCATGAATTTTGGAATGAAGCTGAAGCTGTTTTTTTTTTTTTCCACTCCAGCTCAATTCATCACCGTTCATCCATGAAATGACATTTTGATCTGTCTCCACCTCATTGCTTCCATGTCCTAAAGCAAGCCGCTTGAAGTCCTGTCATTCAGACAAAATGACAAGCTTGATTCACGTCAGAAATCAGCTGGCCGGATCATCATGGACGTAGACTGGAGCGAATAGCTGGGTCCTCGGAAGTGATGCCACTTAATGCCATTGAGCTTGCGGATGTTGTGACCCACGGTGTAGTAGATTCCATTAAGATTGGACAGACCGCAAGCATCAAACCACCAGCCTGAATGAATGACAAGTGAGAAGAGATTGAGATCAACACTTTAAACAAATTGATAATATTCTAGAATCAGGCTTTCCTGTAGCTCAAACAATAAGAGCATGGCACTAGCAACACTAAGGTCATGGGTTTGATTCCCAGGGAAAGCAAGAACTGACAAAATGTAAAAATGTGTACCTTGAATGCAATGTGGATAAAAGCGTCTACCAAATGCATAAATGTAATTAAAATGCTCACAGGTCTTCACTTTGGGTCTTGATCAGGGTTATTATTGTTACTGAAACTAAACCTATTTAAAATCTTAAAATAAATGAAAATGACATGTTTAGTTTAGAAAGGTTGCCTTGGCAACTAAGTGAAATAAGTTTAAGTTGCAGCACTAAAATGACTAACTGGGAATAAATTAAAACTAAAACTTAAATAAAAATAAATTAAACTTAAATGGTAATAATTTAATTAAAAAAACACTAATAGAAATCTCACAAGCACATAATATGACAAAAAAATAAACTGAAATGAAAAAAATTTAACTAAAATGTAATTAAAATTCTTAATAAAAACTTTACTAGTACACTGATAAAAATGATTCTGTGGTGAAGTAAATACTAGAAGAAAAAAAACGAATAATAGTGCTTTACATGAAAAAGCTAGTTCAGGCAAGAATTCAAAAAACTGAATTCTATATTAGTACTCAATTCAAGCTTGTAGGAAATGAAGCGTAAATATCAATGTTATAAAATGAAGTAAACCTACTCAACTTTTCTAACACTGGTGTTCCCATCATGCACTGGGGCGTGAATAATTAATACTGTTGATTTTGGGCTGTTTTCCAGCTGTATTTACACTGCTTTACCATCGCTTTTTTTGTTGTTATAGGTTTAGTAACTTGCCATTTTGTGACATTTGGAGTTCATTTTCTACTCAAAATGACACTCAAAAACAATCCATCGAGTGTTACCGTCACTGTGTATTGTGTACGTGTTCAGGTGCTGCGATACTTCTGTTATGTAGATATGGTGTCTACACATATCTATTGTGTTATTAACTTGGTTGTTTCTAAGTACAGCATACACTTTAAAAGTGTGGTTTAATTCAGTGTTATATTGTTTGAGTACAAAGTATTGCAAAAGTAAATTACTCAACAACCTTTTACTGGCCAAGTTAAAATGACTTCTTTTCTTTGTTAATTTTACTTAAGTAGAGTTTACTTAATTCCACATGTGAAATTTACTTAAAAATATGAGTGCAAAAGCTTTTTAAATTGTATTTAACTTGTTTTTTCAAAAAATATTAGGGGATCTTAATTTTACACCCATGTTTAATTCTGGGAATTCTGTTTAAAAATGTGTTTATAAAGTGCATAATTGTTTAATATTTAAAAATGTAACAGCTTTAATTATGTTATATTTTTCACATAAACCAAATGGCTTCAGAAATCTGAGGAATATAATGCATGATTTGTATGGACTACATTTAAGCTGCATTTTGCCCCTTTTGGAGCTTGACAGACTTACCATACGCTTTCACCTAATGAAAAAAACAACCTGGAGATTATACAAAATATTTTATTTTGCATTCCACAGAAGAAAGAAAGTCATAGGGGTTTTGGAATGACATGAGGGTGAGCAAATAATGACAGGCTTAAAAATTACATATCCTCAAAACAACCAAAGCCTTTGACCCATCGCTCTCCTCTATATTAGGTCTTTTTATTTTTCTCTCTGCAGTCTGTCAGTGTTTCAAAGAGCATGTTATTCCCATTGTGCGGTCGATGTCTCAGCAAGACCTGTCAAAGCAAACTGTGATTCTTCAATAAAAACCAGACTTTCACTCTTTAGAGAGGACACCATCTATCTAACCCTGATTAAATCAGCATCACCTCCCTCAATGCATGTTTGGTTTGGACGGTCCGCACAGATGGATCCATCTTTCGATCTTTTGGTTACCATTTGAAATGCAAACATAAAGGGCACCCCAAGGTCTCCAGCCGGTTCGACTGTAATTAACTCTAACAACTTTCAAAATCAATTGCAATGCATGCTATTAAAAAGCTGTTTATCTTGGAGCCTGGAGGTGTGGGATCTGCAGTCGAGTGCAGCCATAGAGTAAATTGTTTGGATAGAGGCCGTTGAAAGCAGGTCTGAACTCTGGACGTGTTTTACATAATTCTGTGACGAGCTTGCGTTTTCTTCGATTAGCAGAGGATCAGAGGGATTTTGCATGACCGTTCCAGGCCACAATTGAAGAAATGTGAGCGAGAGGATGTGAATGTAGATGGCTTGCGTTCAGTAAGCGCTGGTGAGTGCCCATCTACAATCAGATTAGTCTTTATGTAACAGGTATTTAAGTCAAATGACTGTTTATAGGTATTTGTTCAATTCTGGTGATGTTTTCATCAGTGGGATGAATGAAAATGAACTCTTTCCCCGCAGAAAAAGATCTGCGTAAACCAGAAGTTGTTTATGTGCAACAAGATCAAACATTCAGCAGCATATCAATCAAAACTGCCTAACGTTACTGAAAAAAATGTCAAACACACAAAGAGGTATATGACTGTGGAAGCTTTAGTGATTCGATCTACTCCATCTGTGTTTTCATCATCGCTCTGAATCTGATTTGTACAAAAGCTGCATCCAAAATCACATACTTCCCTACTATATAGTATGTGACAAAAGAACCATAGAATTCACAGTACTTATAAAAGAGTAGGCGAAAAGTACCCGGATGACCTACTTCTTCTGGTGAGATTCTGTGTGCATATATACGATGGACACTTTGCTATCCCATGAGGCCACAGGAGAGGATTTGTGAATGGCAACCGACACTGGTAGGTCACATGATAATGACAACATGGCGAATGTAGTACATCCAGATTACATTCATACTATATAGAACATACTTTTTTAGTGGTCACAAAGAAAATACTTATTCAAAATAAGTACCCACTCAAGAGAGTATGCGATTTCATCCAGTGTCTGACAAAACTGTTTTTTTGCAGCTTTTTGTTGGAAATGTGAAGCTAGAATAAAATGTTTTTTGTTGTTGTTGTTTAAAAGCCGAGGCTCTGTTCTTTCTTTTTATACTACGGGGCTGTTGAATGCTTGAATCTGATTGGTTGAAACATTCTAAGGTGTTCAGGAAACGCACGACTAAAGTAGATCCAGGCAGGTCTTGACTGCATTACAGTTCCATATAACTTCGCCAAATGATTTCAGTTATTTCAGCCAGCAAATAAATATAGCAAACAATAGGATAAAAGTGACAAATTATTTCCACGTTTTGCCATAAAATTACATATTATTATGTACAGAAAGCACATCTCTTTCTCCCACTCTCCCACTCAGACGTACACACATACACTACGGACACACACTTGCACAGAAATGTGTTGTCAGCACTGCTCTGACGATTTTATCAGTAAAATAGTTTAGCAACTTAAAAGCTACATGACATTTCTCACTAGCGAGGTAATAACGGCGCTGTTTTTGAAGCAGATAAACTTACAGTTTCACTATTAGTAGAGACGCTGGTGCCAAACACTGTTGAGAGACGCACAGACACGGGTAATTAAATTAACGCGCTTAATCTCTCTCTCTCTCTCTCTCTCTCTCTCTCTCTCTAATAACTGCATTTGTCTATCAGTGGCTCAAACCTCCTAGCTCTAAATTGACATTTAGGAATTAGCAACAGAGGCTTGGGATGAGATGCGTAAGAATAGTCCTGCAGACTAAAATTAGTCCTGCACACAAGAGCATTTTAACTACAAAACCTGACTAATGTCTTGAAATATATCATCTAAAAAATGTTTTGAGGTGTGGTAACCATAGTATAAGGAGAATAATTAACTCTGGTCCATTGAATTATTAGAAAATAATGCACACACGAGGTGGTAATGCAGCTGTAGTCAGTTATTCCTTATATATTGACTATTCATACAACAAAATATTCTGGGGCCATGAAAGTTTGGTGAATATGATCAAAAATGCAGGCACTGGCTGGCATCTTTTTTAGTAAACACTAGCAGGGAAAGAGTTAAAGCAACAAAAAAGCATCTTTCTTCATTGATGGCCATTCAACATACAGCTGTTTTTTGATTAAATCTATTGTTTTACAAATATGAATATATTAAGATGTAAAATAGGAAATCAAATTAATTGCTTAATCAAACTTCAAATTGAATTTTAATCACTTAATTTAAATGAAGTGTCAGAATGAACTAACTAGCTAAAATGAATCAGACTTTACTAAAATGAATCATAAAAGAAAGAGAGTGCATGATGAGAGCGTGTAGCCCAATATTACCTTCTATTGCTACAATTCAATATTAATAAAAACAGCTGTGTTACCATTATTCATTGAAAAAAGTGACTGGTTAAATGTGGTGTCGTTATACTTTTCGAATGTTAACTCTTCAACATTGCATCAGTGCATTCAGTAATGAGTGTTTTCAAGTGTTTTTTGCTAGTTTCAGCCTGACGCAGTTATCATTTTCATCTCCAGTGGCCATGTTGTTTAAATAGCAAATGCACTCATGCCCATCTGTTCAGGTTCATTATTGGTGCATTGCTATTTTGAGGAACTGAAAACATCTGCGCCATTGACCAACCTGGTCTAAAAACAATAGCGCAGTATTTTTTATGTTTTTTAAAGGGCGTGTTAGTAATATGCACAACGCGTGTACACTCTGCTTATTACACACAAAGTGATGCGCAGCAGCACACAAATATTTTTAAATATTAAAAATAAAAGGATTACTCTCCGGAAAAGCGTTCAGTCTTTCTGCTCGCAAAGACCACCATGTAAATGACGAATCCACCATGGTGCGAGCGCAACTGGCTTTTAAAGGGAATGGGAGATGAGACTCTGATTGGTTTATTGCACGTTACGCCCAAAACACACCCATGACTCATTAAGAGACTAGGCACAACACTTTTGGACTATGCGCTTGGCGCATCGGCCATTTTTCCTGTCGTTAAACTAGCAAAAGTGGATTCGGACACGCTCTAAGCGCACCATGCGCTTCAGTCCATGTGCTCAGGTTGTTAAAATAGGGCCCAATATGTTTTTGAATGAGATAATGTGCAGTAGCTCACCTCCGGTCATCATGAGGGCGCACTTGCAAACGCACTTGTCATTGTCAGCGTCACGAGTGCTGAAGCCTGTGCCATTTGATGCTAAACTACTTTGCTGTCCTGATGTTCCACTGTAGCTCCCTAGCAAGAGCCTGGAGAAAGAGAAAAACATTCAAAATTATGATTAAGACATGTTGCCGAACATTATCACATGATCTGAAATATCTAATTAAAATATAGTCCTATTCATTAAAGTATACAGGTGATACCTGTACTGCTGTTTTTCACTGCCCAGCTGAAATTTGTCGTACAGTGCATAGGCACCGTTCTCCTCCCAGTCTTTAAGCTCCACTCGGAGGGAGTACTGGGCTTGACTGGTGATCAGGTGAACAGCCTCATTACCCAACCAGTGCTCTCCGCTAAGATCACCAAATCCCTGTGAGAACAACATATAATGAAACTTATGCTGCGTTACATTCATCTCATAAACTTGGGATTTCAAACTTCCTATTTGGGAAAGCAATAAATCTGCACTTGAAGTTGAGTCAAGTCAACTTCATTTATATAGCATTTTCAATAGTAGCTTTACAATGATAATAGGAAATTAATGGAAGAGAGTTTGTTTTGGCTGTACATCAGCTCTAGAAAACAGTTAATGTCCAGCTAAAGCAAGTTTCTGATTGATTCATTTCTGTTGTAAATAATCATTAGTTGTTTACTTTGGGGCCACTTACACGTCACCATTTTCAAACAAAATAGGAAACTCTGAAAATGTTCCAACATAAGATTGTTAAGTTAATAATAACTTTAAGTAAAATGCATCAAAGAGTCAAAGTTTCTTGTGCAAAATGAAGTAAATGATAATCTTTGTTGCCATTTTGCTTCTTTGTACTTCATCTTCTTATCACAACACTTTATGGTTAGATATCAAGTAGTAATATCCCATATCTGACTTTGAATCAAACACGGCTGTTTTGTTTTGTTTAAATAAATTGGTACACTGTCAGTCTTTCAGTACTTGTTTCCCAGAAAAGGGACTTATCATTTTCAGCTTTTTAAATAAATGTCATTTGGCACAAGATTACCAATAAAGGTGGAAAATTGCAGTATTGATTTCCACTGCTGCGGTTTCACAGAACTGCCAGTTTTAAATCCATTTCAGCATATTTAAGCATTTAAAATATCAGCAGAATGTGCTGCTATTAAATATACAATGTGCCAAACATTTCAGTTACTGCCAATGATGCCAATCTGTCACGTACAATTTTAGACTCTGTGCTTCATTGTGCTTTGGCCAGTTTTTGAGTCTGTGTCATCAGAATTATGTCAAGCTTTTAATCAAGTCTTCCCAGCACAGGCAGAAAAACAGTTCTTAAATGTCACCATTATCTTTAAAGGAGTCATGAACTGACAAATCAAATTCACCTTGATCTTTTGACATATAAGAGGTCATCATACTATAAGAATATCCTGTAAGTTTCAGATCTGAAAACTTCCTTGTTAGTCCAAAAACAGCTTCTATTGAACCAAGCCCAGAGAACGGCTCGTTGTGGCTCTATAGATCGGTGATAGACCGCCTCTGCAGAAGATCAATGCCTACTTCATCAGTGAAACTTTGGCCCCGCCCACTGGAGTGTTAGTGAGATGATGAGATCACTGCACTAAAAATAACATTACCTTCCAAAGGATCCTAATGCGAATGCTTATTTATTCTCAACAATGTGAATGTCTCAGTTGAGCATTATTTATTTGTATTCACTACATTTCACTGTGGATTCTTTGGTAAATCAGTTGCAATTTCAGCGCAGGCTTTGCAAACAGACTTTTACGATATGGACTCGACAGTAATGTCACAACATGTGAGTAACCATGTTAATTCTAATGCCTGATCTGTGATCAGTGATTTCTGATGTAATGATTCATGTACAGTCAGATGTTCTTTGACTGTGTGTCAGTAAATCAAACCAGTGACTAAACGCTCAACTTCACATTGTTTCTCTTAGTAGGATGAAAATGAGCTGTTATTTAAATTGTGATTAAATTAAATATAGAAAGCGTTCAAAGAACACTCCATTTACAATCGCTGGAGCTGTCAATTGTGTCAATTGTGTATTGCAAATAAATTCCATTCTGTCACCTTTTCCGGTGTTCTCCTCCGACCCGTCACTCTCGTGCTTTGATTTATGATGGGCAGCATATATCTGCTGCAAATGAGACTGTGTTCCCCTCTGTCCCAAACACATATGCATATAACATGCTGTATATAGGTAGTTTACATGATAAAAGTAACCTTAAAGTTAAGATATGCCTCTAGTTTTAATCATTTAAACAGGCCTTTGAAGATTGGGCAAAAACTTCTGGCAGTGATGTGTTTTCATGTATTTTGGCGTGGTGTGAATGCTCTAATCTTTTAACATGGCGCGAAAAAATATGCACTGCTTACGCAGTGTGAAACTGGCCAGTAATGATGAAAGCATTCGTGAGAGTGCAGAAATCGAGTTGCAATGACGAGATCACGGCATTCATGAGCTCAACATGTCTGTGATCGGCTACAATGATTATCACTGCAACCTTTCATGCCATAGATCTGAATATAATGCCATAGATCTGAATATAATGACATAGATCTGAATATAATGCTATAGATCTGAATATAATACTATAGATCTGAATATAATGCTATAAATCTAAATATAATGCTATAATCAACACTTTTCACGATTAGTTAACCTTGAGAGCTGTAATAATAAAAAGAGCGAGTTCCACATGTACTACTTATTTCATATGCAAAAATGTCAGCCAATCACAGCAGTGGACATTTACACTGGTCTCACAGCAGCCACGCCCCTTCAAACAGAGCGTTCAAATCAGAGGCTAAAATTAGGGTAGGAAAAATACCTTTTTATTTTTTAATTATGACCATTTTTGATGTAAAAATCATACTAACATTATAAGTGCACTCCAGGAAACATTATAAAACAATAAAACAATGCAGTTAATTTCCCCTTACATAATCAATAAAGAGATTCATCATTGTCTATAAATGTAATAAGTAATATTTGTCTGTACAATGGCATGCTTTTACAGTGTTCTGTGTGGTTGCTTGACAGTCTTTCACAGTCACATGTAAATGTTATGTGATTTTTGGCTTTATGTCCACTCACCAGTTTGTAGTCTTTCCAGCCTTTCTGGAAGTTCACACTTCCATTAGCTCTGCGTTGGAATACTGTCCATCCACCTCCACTTGTCACCATATCACAAAAGACCTGTCAGAAGCATATGATACATCTCAGTCTCACTCTCTTACATTTGCGCTGTTCCTCGTTCTGTATGTCACAGCCAAGATATATCACACTGATTCCCCATACTTGTGAAAGAACGCATCCCACACCTTGGTTGGCTCCGTCATGTCTCCGATGTAAATGTGGTAGACACCGCTGGTGTTGTGACCAGATTTATAGGCCTCGGCACAGTCTCGGAAGCGTTGCTCGTCTGGTGAGAAGCCTGTGAAGGAAAAATATAGTGACACTGGGGTTCAGAATTTGATTTGAAGGTATGAAATCATCCAACAAAAGGTCATTGTGGCATAGCCATTCTAGACTAAAATGTGGTACTCTTGTGTAAATCCAGCATGTGTCATCTGTACATTATTTATTATAATAAACTAAAATATTTGGTGTTGTGTCCCATAAAGCACATTTTATCATTATTATTGTTAACGAAAACAATTTTAAAAAGTTTTTTTTTTTTCAATCTTATGGTTTACACTTACGTTGACTACCCTGATCCTTCCCCCGGGTCATTTTGACCCAAAAGTCATTAAAAAAAAATTTTTTTAAATTGAGTGTTCATCGGAGTGGTCCAAGACTCTAGGACTTTTGTCACATTTGAACCACGAATACACAAAAAATGTTCTGCATTCGAGGAGTTTTGTGGTTGAAATTTTAAAAAGTAACAAATCAAGGGTCAATTTGACCCCCTTAGGAATGAATGGAATGCGAGGAATGTTTCAGCACACATATAAAATGTTCAAAATTCAACTTTCAACTAAAACTTTACCAAAAATGATTTTATAATGTCTACATGTGTATCTGAATGCATACTAAAGAGAAACTGACTTTAGGACCCAGCAGAACAACTCATTTGTTCCATTTAGAGCTATAAGAATCATAAAATATCATGTTATATTATCCCCCCCCACCCACGAGGTCAGCAAAGACACCCAATGTAAGATATTTTGAGCGGAATTAAAAGGGTTATGCATGATTCATTTTAAATTTAAGTTGAAAGAATGTGAAGAATGTGCTTAAATTATTATTTATTGATTGATAAAATTCAGTAATTTAAAGGTAAACTACATAAAAAATAACCCAAAATCTCTCTCTCAAAAAAAAATAAAAATAAATAATTAATAAGATTTCTGGACAAAAACATTTTTGTACACTCACCTAAAGGATTATTAGGAACACCTGTTAAATTTCTCATTAATGCAATTATCTTATCAACCAATCACATGGCAGTTGCTTCCATGCATTTAGAGGTGTGGTCCTGGTCAAGACAATCTCCTGAACTCCAAACTGAATGTCAGAATGGGAAAGAAAGGTGATTTAAGCAATTTTGAGCGTGGCATGGTTGTTGGTGCCAGACGGGCCGGTCAGAGTATTTCACAATCTGCTCAGTTACTGGGATTTTCACACACAACCATTTCTAGGGTTTACAAAGAATGGTGTGAAAAGGGAAAAACATCCAGTATGCGGCAGTCCTGTGGGCGAAAATGCCTTGTTGATGCTAGAGGTCAGAGGAGAATGGGCCGACTGATTCAAGCTGATAGAAGAGCAACTCTGACTGAAATAACCACTCGTTACAACCGAGGTGTGCAGCAAAGCATTTGTGAAGCCACAACATGCACAACTTTGAGGCACATGGGCTACAACAGCAGAAGACCCCACCGGGTACCACTCATCTCCACTACAAATAGGAAAAAGAGGCTACAATTTGCACAAGCTCACCAAAATTGGACAGTTGAAGACTGGAAAAATGTTGCCTGGTCTGATGAGTCTCGATTTCTGTTGAGACATTCAGATGGTAGAGTCAGAATTTGGCGTAAACAGAATGAGAACATGGATCCATCATGCCTTGTTACCACTGTGCAGGCTGGTGGTGGTGGTGGTGTAATGGTGTGGGGGATGTTTTCTTGGCACACTTTAGGCCCCTTAGTGCCAATTGGGCATCGTTTAAATGCCATGGCCTACCTGAGCATTGTTTCTGACCATGTCCCTCCCTTTATGACCACCATGTGCCCATTCTCTGATGGCTACTTCCAGCAGGATAATGCACCATGTCACAAAGCTTGAATCATTTCAAATTGGTTTCTTGAACATGACAATGAGTTCACTGTACTAAAATGGCCCCCACAGTCACCAGATCTCAACCCAATAGAGCATCTTTGGGATGTGGTGGAACGGGAGCTTCGTGCCCTGGATGTGCATCCCACAAATCTCCATCAACTGCAAGATGCTATCCTATCAATATGGGCCAACATTTCTAAAGAATGCTTTCAGCACCTTGTTGAATCAATGCCACGTAGAATTAAAGCAGTTCTGAAGGCGAAAGGGGGTCAAACACAGTATTAGTATGGTGTTCCTAATAATCCTTTAGGTGAGTATATAATTTTAGGGCTTGTATGATCAACAGAAATATTTTCCAGGATAACCTGGCTTCTCTTGAGACTCCACTGATCCAGAGCGGTTATAGTTAATGATATGCTAATGCCCCGCCCACACGTGACATGATTGGTTATAAGGTAGTTTGTGACATCAGAAACAACAGCAATTTCAAACCGTGTTTTTAGCTCACTGCAGATTTAAAGAGAAAATACTCAGCAATGGTGTTAACTTATGATTTTGTACATGGTAAAAACACCACACAGGCATTTAAACAACATTAAAAACTTGATTTTCAACACAGGGGGACTTTAAACTTATTTGATTGCAGTTATTTGCTAAGAGAATATTTTTAATTTCTGATTAGTTTAAGTGGAAGTATTAAACCTTAAACTGAAATAAAGATTAATAGAATTTTATAAAAACAAAAACTAATAAATTATTTTAAAAAGACCAAAAATTAAAAGAGAAAATATAAAACGAATTCAAAAGAATAAATACTATAATAGCATATTAATGATAAAATAATAAAATAACACTGACCTCATTAGCATAGATAGAAAGAAGGTGGCAATGACTTAAAATAACAATAAATATGTGTAGTGCAGCGCTAACCCAGCACATTTAGCACCGGGTCAAGACGAACTGCTGATGATTAGTCGCTATGCAGTATGATGCTGGTTTTTGTGCTGAAACATCACATGCTAAAGTTGTTTTGTGGATTCACCACACACTGACACAACCAAACGATTTCTCAGGTTTCTCTTGTCAAAAGAACCAGATTTATATTCATTACATGTCCTCAACTTTTTAAATAGAAAGCTAGTGGTCTAGTTTTGGGATGAGTCATTTAAACATTAAACACAGTGTGTTTGTTCATCTGAGAGAGAGTTTATTTAAAACATTTCGGTACATTTGGTTCTTCGAGTGAACCTCCACACAGACATTTATAAAATGACATGTCTTCTGTCCATATAAAATGCTGCAGTCTTGATTTAGCTTATCAGTGCGTGTTGTGACGCATGTGAACTTCATCCAAGACATGAGAGAACGTTGCCAAAGACATCACTAGTGAGAGCTTATCCCCTCTCTCTCCATGAATCACGGCTGCTCGATTTATCATTAGTGTCACAGCTAATTAACCAGAACTTTCAGGTCATGTTAAGAATCTGCCACCAGATTTAAAAGCTGTTGTAAGCCCAAGATTCAGACATGACCGTCATTCTCAGACAAGTGACCTTACATTAGAGCTGCACAATTAATTGTTAAAAGATTGTGATCTCGATTCAAACACCCACGTGGTCTCATTCCTAAACGATTCGCCTGTCTCTTAAACCTTTGACAAAATCACAGCAAACATTCAAATCTGCGTTGGCGCTGCCGCTGACTCAGAGAGAGCAGTTGTCATGTTTAGGTATGAAACAGCTTCACTAACAGTCTTCATATTATCACAGAAGTACTGGCATAAAAGCTTATAGTTCAGATATAAACACTGATGTCTACGGAAGCGATCACTTATTTGTAAGTAACTTAACGCTTGAAATAAAGATTGTATCAATTACATCGTTACACCAGTAGGTGGCGACAAGTGACTGCTAAAAATGTATTTTTCACTGAATTATTCACTCAAGAGATTCGTTCAAAAACACTGATTCATCCAGTAATGAATCAAGTGAAGTATTTATGAGTGAGTCATTGAATCATTCACTCAAGAGATTCATTCAAAACGCTAATTCATCCAGTAATGAATCAAGTGAAGTATTTATGAGTGAGTCACTGAATCATTCACTCAAGAGATTCGTTCAAAAACGCTAATTCATCCAGTAATGAATCAAGTGAAGTATTTATGAGTGAGTCACTGAATCATTCACTCAAGAGATTCGTTCAAAAACACTGATTCATCCAGTAATGAAACAAGTGAAGTCTTTATGAGTGAGTCATTGAATCATTCATGCAAACCGCTTTTTAAAAATAATTCATTCAGATTGAGTCAACATTTTAAATAGATTGCAGCCAGGGTTTGAAATTAACACCTGACAAATGCGGGTAAAAATCAGCTGTTGCAGGTAACGCTGTCAAATCACTAGCCTATTATGTTTACTCACTTTGCTGGGGATGTTCATGTAAGACAAATCTGCGCAGATTTAGCGCAAACACTCAATTTGTGAGTCATCATGATATATTAAATACAGTTTATTGTGCAGAATCTGCACATATCTGGCTTACTTGAACACACGTCACTACATAGATAACGTTGCGCTTTGTTCATTTGCATTGAAGTAATAGCGAAAAAAATAATAATAATAATGTGGCACTTGTTTTGTTACACATTTGATGTTCTTTGATCTTTCTACCTAAAATACATTTTTGGTGATGAGGATGAAAGAGGAAGGGAGGAGATGGCTGGATGACAGGATTTTGTTTGAATAAGAAATGAATGGAAATGAAATCCATTACAATATATACAATATTATTATATATATATATATATATATATATATATATATATATATATATATATATATATATATATATATATATATATATATTCTGTGATAAACTTAATCTGGTTTCTTTCTTTCTTTTGGCTAGTAGAAGTTCTGAATGGCGGTGGTAACTTAAAAATGTAGTAGTCAAATTGGCCAGTAAGCGAAAAAGTTACACCCTGACTGCAGCAATTAAAATTTTGTCAGAACTTTTTTCGTAATATGCGTAATATGACGCACTTTCTAGTGAAACAGGCCTACAAGCAACCAGCAGCACAGCTGCGCTTCAACATCATGCACTTCTATGGCATGATAGACAATCTAGGTTGTAGACTAATATCCTGAGATAATATTCCACAATTTACAATGATAATCAAATGCAAACATGAAACTACAGTAGAAATGTGTTTAAAGTTGCAGTCCGTAGTTTTTGCCTCTTTGTCACCATCTCTGTTTGAAACCTGCAATTGCAGTTATTTGTGGAATTATCATCTTTATGTGGGTTGTGCATCAGCGGCTCCTCAGCGCGGATGAATCTAATGTTTTGAGGAGTTTGTGTGGCTGTCAGTCACCGCACCAGTGTGGATACTGTACTTCAGAATCACAGATTCTACGTCTTGGAAGTATGACCAGAATATGAATTTTCCCTGCGAAATGTCATCTGAACAAGTAAGTAACATGTCCGCCACTAAATCGCGCTACCAACGGTGATTAAATCTAACGATCACTTAGCTCATATCACATCAAACCGTGCAAATGATTATTATTGTTATACTTTGTTCTCAAATTGTTAATGTTAACAACATCAGCATTGCGTGTATTTAGCGTGTATTAGCGTTACCTGTAGATTTCAGTTCCTGAACAGTCTAATCTTTTGCTTTTGACTATGGGTGAATCTCCAGTTGTCACTAATGATTGTCGTTTGGACCTTTCTGGATTACAATCCGCCATCAAAATGATAAATTTAATTATTCCAGCTGCTGTGAGAAAAGGCTATAAATGATCCGCCACCTGCAGCATCCTCACATGTGATAGCCTACTAGCCGGACTCCTTCTTTATGTATTCAGATATGATGTAATGATGCAAAGATGAACAGCGGCATGATCGAATTTCCCGGGGAAACCCACCAGTACCAAGCAAATTATAACACATTATTACAATCTTACCTTTGTGAATCGGGCTAAGGTACGGAGATTAACCTTGGCTGGTTATGTACTTGCTCAAAAAATTTATTTTGGATAATTTTTAACCAAAAAAAAAGTTACGGACTACAGCTTTAAGTATATATTGTTAAAATTGTGTGCTCTTACCTGTCCCAGAAGACACCATGCCAATAAGTGTGTGTACAGACTTCATGAGCTGCTGATGCTGTCTTTGCAGGGCTGAGTTGTTGCTGCTGGCCGCTCTCAGCTGTCTCTCCAGAGCTGTAATGGCAGCTGTCTGTCTTTTCACCAGGTCCTGCAGTCGCTCTTTCTCCTCCCTCATGTCTTCCAACTCCGTCCTCTGCTGCGACTCCAGGACTAGGACCTTACTCTCCAAACGACTGGTGGAAACAATAATGTATTCATTATTAACCTTAAAGGAGACCTATTATGCCCCTTTTTACAACATGTCAGGTGTCCCCAGAATGTGTTTGTGAAGTTTCAGCTCAAAATACCCCACAGATAATTTATTATGCCATGTTGTAAATGCATATTTTTGAGTGGAAGGAAAAACATGTTTTCTTGCATGTATCTATAAATGCAAATGAGCTGCTGCTTCCCGCCCCCTATTCAGAAGAGGGTGGAGCCATTACAGCTCGTGCCTCGGATACTCAATCAAAACCAAACAGAGGTTTTAGTTTTTGGCAATCATCTCTATTGCGGTCACGCTCATGTGACATTGAGGTTCTTCATCATCATGAAAGTTTATTATCTGCATGCGTTTTAAAGCCATATCAATCTAAACTTCTGATATATGTTTTTCTGAGCACACATTGCTTCCCGTGATGATTAAACTAAGTTCTCTTTCACGTCTTATTGCGCTTAAACTGTCAAATACACACATGGTTATGGCAAAAACAAACAAAGCTCACATAAACACACATGGTTATGTCTGTGAATTTAAACAGCAGGGAAAGAAATTGCATGTGTATATTAGATCTGTGTAGATTAAAGTGACAGCAGTGTAATATACAGCACCTACTGCTATATCTGCTGTTAATATGAATCAAACAACAAAAGCAACAAAAACAAATTAACTTTAGTAGCTTTGATAAGAATAAATGTTTTACTTGAATGCTGCTGTTAAATGCTCTGGTGAGGAGATAAACATGGCGGACTGTGTACAGCTCACTCAGGGCGGGGTCTATGTTAATAGGGCGGAGTCCATCAGCCATTGTGGGCGGGGCCTGTAAAATGCAATGTCACATTGCATAGTGCAAACGGCTTATTCTGAGAGACTGCTTATTATTTATGGGGATTAAAAAACAGGAGTGGGTGGAGTTTTACCATTATAGGGTGGTTGTGTACACACACTGCTGACACATTTATATTCAAACCCCAAGTAAAAGTGAATTTTGCATAACAGGTCCCCTTCGAGTCAATAGAGAAACCTTTTCAAAGTATTGCCAGATGTTTCTGAGAAATTCCTAGAGAGACATAAACATCTAAGTATTAAACTTTGTCTCTTTACCCATTCCTCACCATTTGTACTACAGGCATGAATTTGACCATAAAACATTTGCTTTGTTGAGAAGAAATGTGCTATTATTTTTAGAATACCGTAGCAAAATGGCTGGAATACCCTAGCAACCACCCAGAACACCCTAGCAATGTGAAAATGTAGTTATTTCTGTAGTTTCTTTTCATGCATACATTTACAGCTATCGATATAAGCATCATATCAGTGTAAAGGGTGATATCATCTTGACATTGACAAGTATTTTTAGATTGTTACTCTAGCTGTTTGCTTGCTACTGTCTAGCGGATTGCAGTGTCATGTGAAATAAGTCTACTGAATTTTGGGCCTTTGGGAAATGGAGATACAGATTTCCATCAGCGCTGAGCTGAGCTTTATGTAGATTCATGATCTAGTGTCTGGATCAGAGGAGATAGCATGAATCGATCAAAACAAATTTACAGCCGCACAACAATGAGCTACTGCTACAAAAACGAGTTCCTGAGGAGCTCCGCAAAATCCCGCAGACTTTCAATCTGTGAGTGATTTAGTGAGCGAGTGTGTGAACGCTGAAAAATAACACCTCCCGAGGGTTTGAGGACGAAAATAACTGGGAAGCAAAGCAAAACTTCATCGAGGCATGTAACTGGAGGCTTGCTTTGTTAAATTACAGTAGATATAGTCATTAAGCATGCTTTTGTTGCTAGTGGTTCTCCATGCTTATATGTTTATAAATTGTTCATGATTGATTACACAAATAGTTGTCGCACAATCGATTGGCAAGGACTGCTGAAATCCCTTGCCAGAGTTTGTAATGTGTACACAATGCTGAGCAATTGTTTGCTGCTATTATACTATGAAGCTGACCCTCGCTAAACCCGCATCAATTCTGGGAGCAATTATGAACACTTTCACTTGCACAGTTGTAAGTCGCCTTGGAAAGGTCGAAAACTCTCTGTTCTCACTCATATGAGCAAACATGAAATATTCAATAGCTCTGGCTCGTAGCGGTCCACTATAATTACGTCTGATGCCCCCATGCAGCTAAAACATCCATCGTAACAGTTCAATTGGTCGTCAAAGTTGAATGACAACAAGTGTTATCTGGTTAATCTAGCGAGAGCCAAGTACAAAGCTTTCTGGGAAAACCCTTTGTCCAGCTCTGGAAGTGTGCAAAGGAAACTTGCCTGGGGTCTGCTTTGTGTGCTGTGCTTACTCAGTAGTTATTAAACATTACAAACAATCAATTAAGTGGCTGATTATTTCCCTTTACAAAACCTTTCCCCCTGCTGTGCTCTCAGAGCTGGCCGACTATGGGAAAATATCGGTTTGAGAACAACAAGAGAGACAAAAGTTGTGCGAGCGTGCAGTTGCAGATGCTGGAAGATCTTATTATGTTGTGATTGTTCTGAGTTGTAATGAGCACAATTACATAATGAAGTCCTCAGTTATGATTCATTCGAGTATCAGTTGGGTCTTTGATGTTTCTCCTATGACAATATTGTGGAAGAAATCTCAGAAATGAGAGAATTGTTGACATAGAGCAGGAGTATAGAGCTATAAAATGAATGTGGAAGAACTTGGTGAATTTCTCTCCAGATGTTTCCTGTGGTGCACTAATAATGTTAGTATGATTTTTTAGTAGGCATTTTTCCTACCCGTATTTTAGCCTCTGATCTGAACACTCTGTTTAAAGGAGCGAACAGAAGTGTCTGCTGTGAGACTTCAGTGTAAATGCCCACTGCTGTGTTCGGCTGCTGTGAGACTTCAGTGTAAACGCCCAGTGCTGTGATCGGCTGCTGTGAGACTTCAGTGTAAAAGCCCACTGCTGTGATCGGCTGCTGTGAGACTTCAGTGTAAACACCCACTGCTGTGATTGGCTGCTGTGAGACTTCAGTGTAAACACCCACTGCTGTGATCGGCTGCTCTGAGACTTCAGTGTAAACGCCCACTGCTGTGATTGGCTGCTGTGAGACTTCAGTGTAAACGCCCACTGCTCTGATCGGCTGCTGTGAGACTTCAGTGTAAACGCCCACTGCTGTGATCGGCTGCTGTGAGACTTCAGTGTAAACGCCCACTGCTGTGATCGGCTGCTGTGAGACTTCAGTGTAAACGCCCACTGTTGTGATCGGCTGCTATGAGACTTCAGTGTAAATGCCCACTGCTGTGATTGGCTGCTTTAAAACTTCAGTATAAATGTTCACTGCTGTGATTGGCTGCTGTGAGACTTAAGTGTAAACGCCCACTGCTGTGATTGGCTGCTGTGAGACTTCAGTGTAAACGCCCACTGCTGTGATTGGCTGATATCTTTGCATATGAAATAAGTATTACATGTGGAACTCTCGAAAACTTTTAACACGTTTTTACTATTACAGCTCTCAAGTCACTGATAAACAGAACTCAGTCACTGATAAACTTGTGCTGTTTGATTGACAGCTCCAGTGATTGTAAAGGGAGCGTTATTCGATTGCTTTATATATTTAATTTAATCACAGTTTACAAACCCGATTCCAAAAACGTTGGGACACTGAACAAATTGTGAATAAAAATGGAATGCAAACAAATCTCATACACTTATATTTTATTCACAATAGAATAGGCTGGAAAACCATACTGAATGCCCGTGATCTTCGGGCCCTTAGACGGCACTGCATCACATACAGGAATGCTACTGTAACGGAAATCACAACATGGGCTCAGGAATACTTCCAGAAAACATTGTCGTGAACACAATCCACCGTGCCATTCGCCGTTGCCGGCTAAAACTCTATAGGTCAAAAAAGAAGCCACATCTAAACATGATCCAGAAGCGCAGGTGTTTTCTCTGGGCCAAGGCTCATTTAAAATGGACTGTGGCAAAGTGGAAAACTGTTCTGTGGTTAGACCAATCAAAATTTGAAGTTCTTTTTGGAAAACTGGGACGCCATGTCATCGGTTAATACAATAATATTATACCATATTATAATGACTAATATGCCAAAAGCTCAAGGAAAATTTGATTTCTCAGTTCATAACCCCTTTAAACAATTTCTTTAACTTGACTAAAACATTTTCAGTTTTTAGTGTACATTGCTCTTGGAATTTGTAAAAGAACAAAAAGAAATAAACAAAGGTATTAACTAAATAGATTAAAAAAAAAGTCTTACCTGTTCTTGTCTCGAAGTTTTGAGATTTCTGAAATCTGCGTTAAGAGCTCCTTCTCCAGTTTGTTTGTTGACAATGAATTCTCTAATAACTGAATTGCAATTCTTGATGTCTGGTTTATAACCTTCAGATGGAATACAATAAAAAAATAAAATAATGGAAGTGACAGAAAAGTATGTTGTACATCAGTGATATGTTGGGAAATATTAGTACAATTTAAAAATTAAAATGTAATTTATTCCTGTGATCAAAGCTGAATTTTCAGCATCATTACTCCAGTCTTCAGTCACATGATCCTTCAGAAATCATTCTAATATGATGATTTAATGCTCAGGAAACATTTCTTAATATTATCAATGTTGAAAACAGTTGTGCTGCTACATATTTTTATGGAATCTGAATTCTTTGAGGATGAATAGAAAGTTCAAAAGAACAGCATTTATTTGAAACATAAAACTTTTGTAACATTGTAAATGTTTTCACTGTCACTTTTGCCATTTTAATTAATCCTTGCTTAATACAAGTATTAATTTACACTACTCCAAACTTTTGAATGGTAGTTGTACTGTATGTATTTACACTGAACAAAATTATAAACGCCAACACTTTTGTTTTTGCCCCCATTTTTCATGAGCTGAACTCAACTTTTTCTATGTACACAAAAGGCCTATTTCTCTCAAATATTGTTCACAAATCTAAATCTGTGTTAGTGAGCACTTCTCCTTTGCCAAACTAATCCATCCACCTCACAGTTGTGGCATATCAAGATGCTAATTAGACAGCATGATTATTGCACAGCTGTGCCTTAGGCTGGCCACAATAAAAGGCCACTCTAAAATGTGCAGTTTTACTGTAATGGGGGGGTCCAGGGGGGTTAAAAAAAAGTAAATATCTGGTACGACCATCATTTGCTTCACGCAGTGCAACACTGGGATGAACTGGGTCGTTTTCAGCTTCCAGGAATTGTGTACAGATCCTAGCAACATGAGGCTGTGCATTATCATGCTGCAACAATCGTTTTGCATAACCAAAGAATTTCTGCACAAACTGTCTCAGGGAAGCTCATCTGCATGCTCGTCGTCCTCGTTGGGGTTTTGACCTGACTGCAGTTTGTTGTCGTAACTGACTTGAGTGGGCAAATGCTCACATTCGATGGCATCTGGCACTTTGGAGAGGTGTTCTCTTCACGGATGAATCCCGGTTTTCACTGTACAGGGCAGATGGCAGACAGCATGTATGGCATTGTGTGGGTAAGCGGTTTGCTGATGTCAACGTTGTGGATCGAGTGGCCCATGGTGGCAGTGGGGTTATGGTATGGGCAGGCGTATGTTATGGGCAACGAACACAGGTGCATTTTATTGATGGCATTTTGAATGTACAGAGATACCGTGACGAGATCCTGAGGCCCATTGTTGTACCATTCATCCACAG
Source organism: Paracanthobrama guichenoti (assembly GCA_018749465.1). Taxonomy (NCBI): domain Eukaryota; kingdom Metazoa; phylum Chordata; class Actinopteri; order Cypriniformes; family Gobionidae; genus Paracanthobrama; species Paracanthobrama guichenoti. The sequence goes on from CM031948.1 coordinate 33,003,933, forward strand.
CCATCACCTTAGCATAATCATGCACGGCCCCATGTTGCAAGGATCTGTACACAATTCCTGAAAGCTGAAAACATCCCAGTTCTTGCATGGCCAGCATAATCACCGGACATGTCACCCATTGAGCATGTTTGGGATGCTCTGGATCAATGTATACAACAGCATGTTTCAGTTTCAGCCAATATCCAGTAACTTCACACAGAAATTGAGTGGACCAAAAATCCCAATTTTAACAACCTGATCTACTATATGCGAAGGAGATGTGTTGCACTGCGTGAGGCAAAGGGTGGTTACACCAGATATTAACTTTTTTTTGGAGCCCCCAGGACCCTCCTGGCCCGGACCACCCCCAATACAGTAAAACTGCACATTTTAGAGTGGCCTTTTATTGTGGCCAGCCTAAGGCACACTTGTGCAATAATCATGCTGTCTAATCAGCATCTTGATATGCCACACCTGTGAGGTGGATGGATTATCTCGGCAAAGGAGAAGTGCTCACTAACACAGATTTAGACAGATTTGTGAACTATATTTGAGAGAAATAGGCCTTTTATGTACATAGAAGTCTTAGATCTTTGAGTTCAGCTCAAAAGTGTTATGTTTATAATTTTGTTACGTGTATGTATCATTGTATTTAATGACACTGATGAAGTATACATTCCTGCATTTCTATGATGTAATTACCTTGGCCTCAACCACATTGAGTTTTCTGGTTTGCTCAGCGGTCTGGGTGAGCAGATTGGTGCCAATCTCCAGCATAGTGGCCGTCTGGTTATGGACAGCATCAGCTTGAATATGCACCATCCCCGTCTTCTGCTGGATGTAGTTTTCTAACTGTTGAGCAAAGGAAATAAAATTATGATATTGCATTTTGCTTAAAGAAAAGTTTTGAATTACCCTCAAAGCGCAATACATGTCAGGAGTTCTTGACAGAATTAGGAAAATGAGATTTGTTGCATATAGTCACTGTATTATGTGTATTTCCAGTCTCATGGCTTTTGTTTGCATGTACAGTTGTAGTCAGAATTATTGGCACCCCTGGTAAATATGATCAAAGATGGCTGTAAAAATAGCATACCATACAATTTGACGCAAGTGTTTTTTGCTAGTTTCAGCCCGACGCAGTTATCATTTTCACATCCAGCTTAAATAGCAAATGGACTCATGCCCAACTGTTCACCCATGGGCATGCTGGTCTGAAAACGAAGGGTGTTCAGGCGCCTGGTCTAAAGTCAATAGCGCAGTACTTTTTGTGTTATTTAAAGGGCACGTAGTAATATGCACAATGCATGTACACTCTGCTTATTACACACACATAGGGATGCACAGCAGCACACAAACATTTTTAAATATTAAAATAAAAGGATTCCTCTCTGGAAAAGCATTCAGTCTTTACACTTGCAAATTCCGCCATAGTGCGAGTGTGACTCTGATTGGTTTATTGCACATTATATTATGCCCAAAACACACCCACAACTCATTAAGATTAGGTACAACCATTTTGGACCATGCGCCTGATGCACCGATCGTTTTGTTCAGTCATTAAACTAGCAAAAGTGGATTTGGACACGCCCTAAGTGCACCTGCACTATACGCTTCAGACCATGAGCTCAGATTGTTAAAATATGGCCCAAAATCTGCATTGTTTATCCTTTTAATCTTTAATTTCTTTAATTGCTCTTTTCTTCAGTTCATCACTCATTTTCTATAGGGTTCAGGTCAGAGACTGGGACGGTCATGGCAGAAGCTTCATTTTGTGCTGACACACATTTGTGTGTTGATTTTGATGTTTGTCCTGATGGAAGATCCAACCACAGCTCATTATAAGATTTCTAGCAGAGGCTGTCAGGTTTTGATTTTTTTATCTGTTGGTATTTGCTAGAATCCATGATCCCATGTATCTGAACAAGATGTCCAGGACCTCCAGCAAAAATATAGGCCCAAAACATTAAAGATCCAGCTGCGTATTTAACCGTGGACATGGGGTCTTTTTATCCCTGTTTTTTTGCTGCCAAAAACTTTTTTTTTTTTTTTAGTTTCATCTGAGCACAGAACCAGGTCCCGTCTGAAGCTCCAGTCGTTTGTTTCTGGATGAGCGAGGAGGATTTTTCTTGAAACCCTCCCAAACAACATGTGGTGATGTAGAGGTCGTTTGATCAGTTTTTAGTCTCGCTGACCCAAGAGTCAACTAATCTCTGTGATTCTCCATCTGTGATCTTGGAGAGTCTTTGTCCACTCAAACGCTCCTCCTCTCGTGCATTAGGACGATATACACACAGATCCTCTTCCAGGCAGATTCGTCACATATTTAGTTGATTGGAACTTCAAAGCTTTAGCTGTTTTCTTACAGCCACTTTCTATTTTGTGAAGCTCAACAATCTTTTGCTGCTCATCAGAACTATATTCTGTGGTTTTACTCACTCTGACGGATGACTAAGGGAATTTGGCCTTTGTGTTTCCTCATATTTATACTTCTGTGGAACAAGAAGTCATATCTGGACAATTTCATGATCCTAGTCACCCTGGTCTGCCAAAATGTAAATATTAATGGGAATATACTTCAGAGATATTTTACTCATAAAAAATTCTAGGGTTGCCAATAATTGTGGCCAACATGTTTTGGAGAAATTTGCATTTATTTCATAATGTGATTTACCCCCACTTTCAATTCTTTTACTTCAATGAAAGGTTAGATTTTTGCAAATTTTTGGAATGAAAGATCAAAAGGATAAACAACGCAGATTTATTTTTACAGCCATCTTTGATCATATTTACCAGGGGTGCCAATAATTATGACCACAACTGTAACTATATACAGTAGTTCCATTTGTCATTTCATGATTCAGAAGGGTCTTACGAGGGCCCCTTTTGTGGCTGTGATGTGTCCTCGATGCACTCAACAGTGTGGACTCAAAAGCTGGACAATTTATCAAACACAGTGTTTTTTCCCTGGCCAGTGGGTTTTAATTCCTCAGGGAGAAGATCCAGTGCCAGGCAGAGGTGCGGTATAGTGACCCTCTTAGTCCCAAAAGACTCTGAGCTCTGCAAAAATAAATATGGCATCACCAAGACCTTGAGGCCCCTGAGAGAAGGACTAATGAAGGATAATTTTACCACAATGGAAATAAACAGGTTAAACCCTGAGGGAAAGGCATGTGCTTTATGTGGTCTGTCAGAATAAAGATGTAGAGACTGTCTGTTAGAAATATATAATAGTGATATTTCAATTTCTCCAAAGCACACTCAATGCCCTGGCATTTACGCTTCTGTTTATTATAGTCATAATTAAGACATGATGGTTGGTTTACAAAAATTAATTAACGTAAACAAGAATGCAAAAGGTTGGGGTTTCTTCTGTTGCTGTTGACTCCCCAAAGACGCAGTGTGCCCTGACCGATTAATTGACCCGAGCTTCCTGCCTTGGATTAAAATCACATAGGACGAGTCCAGCTTGGGAACGCTGATCTGGATTCAGTTGGATCAGCTTTACAAGCATTAACCAAAACCAGATGTTTCATCTCAGTTTGACTGGAGCTTCCTGTGATGTACTGTAAGTCACCAGCGATGTCAAGGTAAAGGGTTTCGGAGCTGCTTTCTGCTGACTAGTGTTTGAGTCATGGCAATCTGCATACAGACATGACACGGACGATCATTCATATGCACCGCAGATGTTTACAAGAGATCACTTCAGAAAGACTGAGTTGGGTTGTTTGCTTCATAAAGATTCATGCAGATTACATCATTTTCAAAAACATAACAGCATGAGTTCCAGTAAGCGTTTCGTGATGGCCTCTCACAATGATAATGAATCATGGTTTTGTTTTAAAACTAGTTACTATTTTGTCATTTAGCTGACAAAGTGATTTACAGTACACTTACAGAGAAACCTGAGGTTAAGTGTTTCGCTCAAGGGAACACTGATAATAGTTCATGGATTAACCCTTGTGGGGTTTGAACCTATTACTTTTCTGTTAACAGCCCAGATTTTCAGCCACTAGAATATATTATGGGTTACATGAGGACAAATACTGAATTACAAGGTTTGAAAAAAAAAAAATGTATCCAAAAATTCCATCAATATTGATTTTATATTTACAACACCAAAATATTGAGCAACACTGTTTTAGCACAATAAAATATATATATATATATATATATATATATATATATATATATATATATATATATATATATATATATATATATATATATATATATATATATATATATATATATACCATCATATACTATATATATATATATATACCAGAGTTTTAATGTTTTAGAATTAGTCTTTTATGCTCACCAGGGTTGTATTTATTTTATAAAAACAAAAAACAAAAAAACAGTAATAATGTGAAATTTTATTCAAATGTAAAATAACTGTTTTCTATTTAAATATATTTGAAGATGTAATTTATTCCTGTGATCAAAGCTGAATTCAGCATCATTACTCCAGTCTTCAGTGTCACATGATCCTTCAGAAATCATTCTAATATGAGGATTTGATGCTCAAGAAACATTTGTGTAAAACATTTCTTTCAGGATTCTTTGATGAATAGAAAGTTCAAAAGAACAGTATTTATCTGAAATAGAAATATTTTGCAACATTGTACTACTGTTCAAAAGTTTTGGGTCGGTAAGAATGTTTTATTTATGGGAAAGATTTTAAAGAAATATGTACATTTATTCATCAAAGATGCATTAAATTGATCAAAAGTGACAGTAAAGACATTTATAATGTTACAACAGATTCTATTTAAAAGAATTATGAAAGAAATGTTTTACACAACTGTTTTCATTGATAATCAGAAATGTTTCTTGAGCAGCAAATCCTCATATTAGAATGATTTCTGAAGGATCACGTGACACTGAAGACTGGAGTAATGATGATGAAAATTCAGCTTTGATCACAGGAATAAATTACATTTTCAAAAAATACAAAACAGTTATTTTTTGTATTTTTAATAAAATAAATGCAGCCCTAGTGAGCATAAAAGACTTCAAAAAATCTTAACGATCAAAAACCTTTGACCGGTATATTTATATGATTTTATTGTGCTAAAACAGTAAACATTATATATATATACACACACTCACCTAAAGGATTATTAGGAACACCTGTTCAATTTCTCATTAATGCAATTATCTAATCAACCAATCACATGGCAGTTGCTTCAATGCATTTAGGGGTGTGGTCCTGGTCAAGACAATCTCCTGAACTCCAAACTGAATGTCAGAATGGGAAAGAAAGGTGATTTAAGCAATTTTGAGCATGGCAAGGTTGTTGGTGCCAGACGGGCCGGTCTGAGTATTTCACAATCTGCTCAGTTACTGGGATTTTCACGCACAACCATTTCTAGGGTTTACAAAGAATGGTGTGAAAAGGGAAAAACATCCAGTATGCGGCAGTCCTGTGGCGAAAATGCCTTGTTGATGCTAGAGGTCAGAGGAGAATGGGCCGACTGATTCAAGCTGATAGAAGGGCAACTTTGACTGAAATAACCACTCGTTACAACCGAGGTATGCAGCAAAGCATTTGTGAAGCCACAACATGCACAACCTTGAGGCGGATGGGCTACAACAGCAGAAGACCCCACCGCGTACCACTCATCTCCACTACAAATAGGAAAAAGAGGCTACACTTTGCACAAGCTCACCAAAATTGGACAGTTGAAGACTGGAAAAATGTTGCCTGGTCTGATGAGTCTCGATTTCTGTTGAAACATTCAGATGGTAGAGCCAGAATTTGGCATAAACAGAATGAGAACATGGATCCATCATGCCTTGTTACCACTGTGCAGGCTGGTGGTGGTGGTGTAATGGTGTGGGGGATGTTTTCTTGGCACACTTTAGGCCCCTTAGTGCCAATTGGGCATCGTTTAAATGCCACGGCCTACCTGAGCATTGTTTCTGACCATGTCCCTCCCTTTATGACCACCATGTACCCATTCTCTGATGGCTACTTCCAGCAGGATAATGCACCATGTCACAAAGCTCAAATCATTTCAAATTGGTTTCTTGAACATGACAATGAGTTCACTGTACTAAAATGGCCCCCACAGTCACCAGATCTCAACCCAATAGAGCATCTTTGCGCTTCTGGATCATGTTTAGATATGGCTTCTTTTTTACCTATAGAGTTTTAGCCGGCATGTTGTGATTTCCATTACAGTAGCATTCCTGTATGTGATGCAGTGCCGTCTAAGGGCCGAAGATCACGGGCATCCAGTATGGTTTTCCGGCCTTGACCCTTACGCACAGAGATTGTTCCAGATTCTCTGAATCTTTGGATGATATTATGCACTGTAGATGATGAGAACTTCAAACTCTTTGCAGTTTTTCTCTGAGAAACTCCTTTCTGATATTGCTCCAGTATGTTTGGCCGCAGCATTGGGGGAATTGGTGATCCTCTGCCCATCTTGACTTCTGAGAGACACTGCCACTCTGAGAGGCTCTTTTATACCCAATCATGTTGCCAATTGACCTAATAAGTTGCAAATTGCTCCTCCAGCTGTTCCTTATATGTACATTTAACTTTTCCGGCCTCTTATTGCTCCCTGTCCCAACTTTTTGGAATGTGTAGCTCTCATGAAATCCAAAATGAGCCAATATTTGGCATGACATTTCAAAATGTCTCACTTTCAACATTTGATATTTATTTATTTATTTATATATATTTATTTATTTATATATATATATATATATATATATATATATATATATATATATATATATATATATATATATATATATATATATATATATATATTCTATTGTGAATAAAATTTGTTCAGTGTCCCAACTTTTTGGAATCGGGTTTGTAAATAATTGAATAAATAATGATTAATAAATGATAAATTCCATCAATATCTGTTTCATAAGCAAAATAAACATTCTTCAGAATCTGTTCACCAACAGAATAAGAGAGACGCTGCACTCTTAGGTCAACATGAAATCAAAATAAACTCTATTTACTTTCTTAAACATGTTCCTGGTCTTATTGCATAAGATTCATCAGTGTACGCTATTTTAAAGAAAAAACTGTTTGTCTTCGTAATCTTTCATCAAAATGTAATAACTTGCTCTGCCTCTGAAACAACTTTCCTTTTTGGGTGACGTCAAAGTTCAGGCCCGCCACCACTTTTCACTATGTAATCCATTCCCAAGTCTTATATTACATCTGTTATCATTATAGAAATGTTGTGAACGCTGTTTTCTAAACCAAAGAACCAGTTTAACTCTCAATCTGTACCACCAGAACATCTCAGAAAGAGAGAACGTCAGGAACACAGAGAGATTACTTGATTAACCTTCTCATTAAAGCAGTAGCAAAGCAAACATCCGTGCATGTAGACCTCTCCCTGCAGGACGTCTGCACCTCCACATCGACTAAATCTCCTCTAATCCAGACTCCATCTCTGGGGTCTGCTGCCATCTCTGACCCTTCATCCACCACACACCACGAGAAACTCACCAACCTACAAAACAATCAGCTGCTTCCTTCCACCTTCCTTTCGTCTGATTCTGGCCTAGCACAACGTTTAATTTTCAATCTACTCTTCTTTTTCATCCTGCAGGGCTATTTCTCTAGACACACTTAGCAAAGCCGCAGAATTTGTTTATGGCTGGCTGGTGGAATGCAGTGGATTATTGTAAGGTATTCATTTCCTAATGAGGATTATTGAGCATAACAGACAGGAGGATTCTCAAATCTCTTTCTAAACAGAGATGGAAATATGCTAAGAATAATGTTTGGTTAAAACTAATGGAGCATAGAAATTTGCTGTATATGTGCCAAGATGTGTAAAAGTAAGAAATGCATATTTCTAAATAGATCAGACAAATATGAGAATTTCGTCATTATTTACCAATTCAATTGTCAATGTCAATTTACTTCACTACTATCTTTACTACACAATGCAAGTGAATGGCCACTTCAAAAGTGAATGAGAAACTTAAAAAGCATAATAAAATCATAATAACATTAGTCCATTCAGGGTACAAAATCTGTCACTGGGGTGGGACCCTTTCAAATGGTACACCTTTGTACCTAAATAGTGCATGTTAGTACCTCAAGGTAGGGTACAACGGGGTTAAAGGTGCACCGGGGTAAAAGGCACATTTGACTTTATTCTCGTTTAAACCACTAGATGGCACAAAAATTCATCTTAGCACTTTTCTTAAAGGGGTGGTTGATTATGATTTCACTTTTTTAACTTTAGTAAGTGTGTAATGTTGCTTGAGCATAAACAGCATCTGCAAAGTTATGACGCTCAAAGTTCAAAGCAAATGGAGATAGTTTCTTTTACAGAAATCGCTTCATAAAGACTACAACAAACGGCTGGTCAGGTCTAAATGAGCTTAGCTAATGCCGAGTTCACACTGCCCGATTTTAACCTCACCAACAGGTTTTGCAATGACCGACAGCCAATGAGAGAGAGATACGGGGCAACGGGAGGTTTAGAGTGGAGTTATAGACCAGAATATCAGTATTTTAATAGATATTTACAATTCTATCAAACAGAAACAAAGCCCAAACATTTGCACGTCCAGCTGCAGCAGCACATTGCAAAAATATTTATTTACCTCAAACTCTCTTTGCAGAACACAATCCTTGCTCCCTGTGTCTCCCCAACCATTTCCTCCTTCATAATATTTTTTCTTTTTCTCCGCAAATCAGCGCACAGACAATTTGGACTGCAAACTTTCTGCAGTTTATCATTTTTAATAACAATTCCACACCTCGCGCGAGAACTCCAGTCTGACGTGTGTGATCTCGCGTTGTTTACTTGTCACATTGCACATGTCTTTTTGTTGGGAAACGTAGTTTGTGCACAGGAGAGAGAGAGTTGTTGGCAGTTCTTCCTCTTAACAGTCATGCAGTGTGAAACCCCCTGTCGCTGATCCATCGTGCAGTGTGAACACAGCAGTGACTGAATGCTGACCCAGATAGTCATGCAGTGTGAAAAGAGCAGTGATCCGACTAAAGTATTTGTATCAATATTGTAATAATAATAATAATAATAATTTGTTACATTTATATAGCACTTTTCTGGGAGCTCAAAGTGCTTTACATATAGAACGAGAGAATCTCCTCAACCACCACCGATGTGCAGCACCACCTGGATGATGCGACGGCAGCCATATTGTGCCAGAACGCCCACCACACACCAGCTGATTGGTGGAGAGGAGACAGATTAATGAAGCCAATCATTATATGAGGATTATTAGGAGGCCATGATGGACAGAGGCCAATGGGTAAATTTGGCCAGGATGCCGGGGTTACACCCCTACTCTTTTTCCGAAGGACATCCTGGGTTTTTTTATGAGCACAGAGAGTCAGGACATCGGTTTAACGTCTTATCCAAAGGACAGTGCTCTTTGACAGTATAGTGTCCCCATCACTATACTGGGGTGTTAGGACCCACTGTAGACCACAGGGTGAGCACCTCCTGCTGGCCTCGAAACCTAGTTTTCCCAGGAGGTCTCCCATCCAGGTACTGACCAGGCTCAGTCCTGCTTAGCTTCAGTGGGAAATCAGTCTTGGGTTACAGGGTGATATGGCTGCTGGCAAATTGTGTGCCTTTTCCCCAAATACAAAATAAACCACTTTTATGATTTACCCTATTTGTTGGTACCAAAAGTGTACATTTTAGTACTTAAATGGTACATATCAGAACCTTTTTAAGCTTTGCACCATTTGTTTTCTGAGAGTGTATGATGTGTGCACTATATTTCAGGCCTTCTGAAGTCATACGACAGCTTTGTGTGCAGACCAGACTGACATTTTTCTCAGAAAATTTTGCTTGACAACTGTGGTCACCCTTCACTTTCACCAATTGAACAGTGTGCGATACATTTCTCCTTTTTCGAGACATGTGGGTTTGGAACGACATGAGGGTGAGTAAATGATGACATAATTTCCATTTTTGGGAGAACTATCACTTTCATGTAACAGACTAAAACAACACAAATACACTGTCAATGTTTAGCTTTTTTTTAACACATTTGATTGTATTCTCATCAAACGATCTTGGAATCTGAGATTTACCGCATATTTACACGGCAAGAAAGCGGTCTACAGTGTAGACAACCTCATGAATTATAATGGAAATGTTCTAGTTTTATTGTGTCATGTTTCTCACTGTCATTATAAACAGAGTTTAAGACTGTCAGAAATAGCCTGAATTGCATGTCGATCAGATTTTAGTCGCTGTGAAAGAGAGGCTGATGTGTGAGCTGTATTTTTCCTTTTAGGATTTGCTTGGATATTCACTACTATATAGGCACGAAAAGCCCAAAGATAAAAGATTGCAAAAATGATAAATTATGTGGAAATACTGACAGGTTTCTAATCACAGAACTGTGAAGAAATGTTGGCTCCAGGTCAGTATTTTGCTCAGGAAACCATGAATTCATCATATACTGAACAAAATGTCACAATGATCACAATGTTACTATTACACACAAATCAAAATGTCCATTTTGTCTAAAATTTTTAGACTCGTTGTGGAATAAGCCTATAATAGATCGGTGAAAGACCACCTCCACAGAAGAATATCAACACCTACTTCGTCATTGCAACTTTGGCCCTGCCCACTGGCATGTTAGTGAGATGATGAGGACAGAAGAGCAATACAGGATCACTGCACTAAAAATATCATTACTTTCCAAAGGATCCTAATGCTAATGCTTATTTATTTTCAACAATATGAATGTCTCAGTTGAGCATTATTTATTTGTATTCACTACATTTCACTGTGGATTATTTGGTAAATCAATCGCAATTTCAGCGCAGGCTTTGCAAACAGATTTTTATGATATGGACTCGACAGTAATGCCACAACATGTGAGTAACCGTGTTAATTCTAATGCCTGATCTGTGATCAGTGATTTCTGATGTAATGATTCATGTACAGTCAGATGTTCTTTGTATATGTGTCAGTAAATCAAACCAGTGACTAAACGCTCACCTTCACATTATTTCTCTTAGTAGGATGAAAACAAATCATATCTGTTTTTTAAATTCATTAAATTATATATAGAAAGCGATCAAAGAACGCTCCCTGTACAATCGCTGGAGCGGTCAATAAAACAGAGTGAGTTTATCAGTGACTGAGCTCTGGACTCTCGACAAAACTCCCGTTATAATCAACAAATCTCTTATTTACATTGTGTTTGAACTGTTAGTTATGATGAAAGCATTTGCGAGAGAGCAGAAATCAAGTTGCAATGATGAGATTTCCACATGTAATGCTAGCTATTTCATATGCAAAGATTTCAGCCAATCACAGCAATGGGCATTTACACTGAAGTCTCGCAGCAGCCAATCACAGCAGTGGGCGTTTACACTGAAGTCTCACAGCAGCCAATCACAGCAGTGGGCGTTTACACTGAAGTCTCACAGCAGCCAATCACAGCAGTGGGCGTTTACACTGAAGTCTCACAGCAGCCAATCACAGCAGTGGGCGTTTACACTGAAGTCTCACAGCAGCCAATCACAGCAGTGGGCGTTTACACTGAAGTCTCACAGCAGCCAATCACAGCAGTGGGCGTTTACACTGAAGTCTCACAGCAGCCAATCACAGCAGTGGGCGTTTACACTGAAGTCTCACAGCAGCCACGCCCCTTTAAACAGAGCGTTCAAATCAAAGGGATAAAATCAGGGTAGAAAAACTGCCTTTTATTTTAAATGATGACAATTTTTGATGGAAAAATCATACTAACATTATAAGTGCACCACAGGAAACATTATTAAAAAAAAATGCAGTTCATGAACCCTTTAAAACTTGTTTTCATAGAATGTATTTTTGCTATAGCTAGATGATTGCATACTGGTCCAAATCAAAAGAGTATGTGATGTTTCTTGAGTGCCACAGTGAAGTTTATATAAGCTATGAGTCTGACACAAGTCAATTATTTTTACTGTCTTTTGCTTTATTCATTTTGGCAGAGGTTTTCAAAAAGGAAGAGCCTTTGTTCACCCTTAACTGTAGTGCATACTGTTCACTTTAGTGCTTTCAGGGGTCACCGCACCAGATTTGACAACAAATCATGTCAAATTAGGTCTGACAGAGTAGAAGACCTGCAGAGGGAAACTGTTTTTCTTTGTGAGGGTGAACGGGAATGTGTATCTTGATTATTTTCATTTTTTACATAATAATAGTGATACTGATCTTCTGTATGCATTTTAGCAGGATATTCAGTGGAACGCGCTATAGAAACATTTTTGACAGGCCACATAGAAAAAAGTGCCGGTTCTGTCTAGGGTCCTTCTGAAATCTTTTCCATAAAATCTGTGTGGTCTATACAAGAAGGGTTTTCCGCCCCTATAAAAAAAAAAATATGTAAACTTTATACTGTCTGTTTTGACAAGCTGAAAACCCCAGATCAAGCACAGGTGGTCAAGGCTCTGTCTTCAGCTGTGGCGTTATACATATTTACTGGAGAGCTACGTTATTATGATATATGCACAGTATGCACATTTTCAGAATGTATGGAATACTGTTCATACAGCACAGGCTGCATTTAGTATGGAATGCAAAATGCAGTATTTAACAAAATTCATCATCAAATTAATTTAATTAATAAATTAAATCAAATAATTTTAGCTTCTGGAATCTAGTTATCACCTCGAAAATAAATGTGGTTCTTTTGCATTTTAATACCTTTTAAAAACTCAATCAAAAACATCATGAAACAAATGAAACATTTTACAGATAAAATTGCCAGAGCAGCGCTGTATTTGACCGGGAGGGTAAAACTGACGGTTGTTGCTGAGAAATATAATGTAGCGATTCAGTAGCGAAGCTATTTTATTACTACAAGTCGCAGAACAGTGTTGATAACAAGTTTCTGTGCTCCTGAATGTTTCTGTGTGTGTCTCCACTCTCTCTGTGTGAGTGATGTATGTGTGTGTGCGCTTCAGTGAAAACAGTGCATTAATATAGAACAGTGATTAAACTGACTTGGACAGTTGTATTACACACCTTCCAGCCAATCAGAATCAAGTATTCAGACAGACCATGGTATAACTATAACTGAATCAAGCCATGTGACAGTAGCACTAGTTATTAATGCACTAGCACTAGAATACTAATGCCATAATCATTATGCCAGTGTGACAAGCAGGGCCGGCGAGAGCCGCGGGAGAGCGGCGCGAGGGTGGTGTGTGATTTGATAATGAGTGCCCGAGGCGGTGGTGCTGGAGTGATGGAAGACCCAGTGGGACGGAGAGCTCGTTGGTTGAGGTAGGGTGGCTGCCGTCTGAGAGGGAGTGGAGGAGTTGCTGGTGTTTGCCGTGGGGCTGGAGCCTGTTGCCATCCGCCAGGGGGTGGAGGAGAATCGAGACATCCACGAGGAGTGTCCAGTACCATCGCATGGCACCATGAGGAAGAGCCTCTTCTCGGCTGGCTGAGGACCAAGCGGCAGTGTGTCCGGGAACCGGACCAAGATTTTTTGTCTTGTCTCTCCACTCTCTGTTGCTCCTTCCGTCTCCTTTTCTCTCATCTTGTCTGTCCTTACCCCCAGGTGCTGCGGCCGTCAAGACTGGCCCCGGTGGGAGTAGAGCGCAGCCTCGTGGGTACCCCCTGGCCTGCGAGGGGCAATGGGGGTATATGACATGCAGGGCGGGCGAGAGCCGTGAGAGTGGCGCAAGGACGGTGCGTGATTTGATGATGAGTGCCAGCTGCGCATCACACTAGTCTTGGATCTTTCACGGAGGAGCGACGGAAGCATAAAAGGAGGAACAATGACAGTAAAGGACGAGAGAGGACCAGGCCTGGACTTTATGTTGTTTTGTTTAGGTTTTATTATGGGGAGCCATCCATGAGGAGGCTGCCGTTTTTTAATTTAATTTTGTTTATTTTAAGATTACAGTTTGTTGAACTTTCGCTGGTTCCCACCTCCTTCCCATAACAACATACCTTGTTACAGCCAGTATTTCATTCGAAACTTAGCTAATGTGTTTCAGTTTCATTACAAATAATACATGACACTGCCATTGTTTTAACATTGCTCAACATCCCCCCCCCAAAAAAAATCCTGCGCCAATGCTAAGTCTTCACAAATACAACATCATTCTAAAAACATTTATTCCATAAATATTTTAAAATACTGTTTATAGCTGTTTAATGTCTGCAAACAAAGCCTGCTAGATTTTATTGAGAAAAAATGAAAATATTCCAGCTACAGAGCTTTTTTCCCCCTTCCAGTTATGAATATTCCGGGATACAGAGTTCTGAACATCCTTTTATGGATTTGATTTCGTAAATCTGTAGGTGTGAGAAATTATTTCTCGGAAGACGAGATATTTATACAGATCTCTGTGTGCTGCCTGGCTCAATTTTATCATGTTATCTTTCCACTTTAAGACCCCAGCATGCCTCGCTGCTCTCAAACATGACTGGACAAACGTGACCTTTCATGCCATAGTGTGACACTGTGTGTTAAGACAGAAACTCGGGGTCAAAGAGCACAACAAATAACATGACTAACATGATTAGCATGACTAGATTTGAGCTCAATTTAGCAGGACTGCTTTAGCCACAAGGACTTCCTGAGTTGAAGGTTTGTGTTAATACTTGGACCGAGTGAACTAAATTGTGGCTTGAACGAGGCCACAATGAGCAGAACCAGGGCTGACCCACAGGGAATAAATCCTGCAACAATCATCACACACATCTCACTTTTAAACTAAAAACAGGTGAACAAAGTCTGTGCTGTTGATACTCGCTCTTCACAATTTCGCTTCTTTGCTAAAGCGGCATATTGATTTTCGTATTGATTTTCTTATTGATTTTCGTTTTGTCCAACCACTCTAAATAATGCTAAATAATTAATAATCAGCTAAAAAATAAAATAAATACTCAGCTAAATAATGTCACAAATGTCAGTCATTGATCATTTAAATGAATACAGAAAAGAGTAAATGCATGCCCAACCGTGGGGGGGCATTTATGTTTCTACACAAATGAGATTTATGCCTTTCAGTTAAAAAATAGTTCAAAATAATTGAATTGTTCAATTAAAATACGTAAGGATTATTCAATTCAATTTGATGCAATTTTACTATTAATAAAGATTATACATACACAAAAATCTGAATGCTAGTGGCTTTAGAGACAAACACAAATGATGCATGTTATAGCTCGATCTGAGGTGTTACGCGTACAAAGCAAGGCTCGAAACATGATTGTGTAGTTTAGGGGTTTTCAGTCTTTTAAATGCCATGGATACTCAAATTTAAAAGGCAGCTACATATTTTCATGTACAAAAACTAATTTATGAATATTCTAAATATGAATATTTAACTAAATATTTAGTTTTTACACAATAAAAATTAAGTTAACTTAATAGTAAAACTTAACTTGTATAGTAAAATTCCATCAAATTCAATTGAATAATCCTTATCAATGATATTATCCTTATCAAACTGGAGCTTAATAAAACATTTTATATAAATCTTAATGGAACAAGGGAAAGGACAATTTAGTTTGTGATTTATATACATACATTTTCTTTTTTTTTTTTTTTTTCTTTTTTATGAATATGAATTACATAAACTGAAATCGTCCATTCCCTTTTTCCATTAAGATTTATATAAAATATTTTATTTAAGCTCTAGATTTAAAAAATTTTTTTATTGAAATTCATAAATCTTAGAAACAGGCTGATTATTTATTTAGATGTATTATTTCATTTGAATCCATTTATGTATTTTTATCAATTTATTATGTTAAGCTTTTATGTTTAATATTATTTCTGTTTTTTTACACTGTTTTTCTTTAGATTTTTCCACAGACCCCTAAATTATGCTGTTTATCAACTTTCTATTCATCAAAAATCCTGAAAAATGTATCAGTTTCACAAAAATATGAAGCAGCACAACTGTTTTCAACATTGATAATCAGAAATGTTTCTTGAGCAGCAAATCCTCATATCAGAATGATTTCTGAAGGATCGTGTGACACTGAAGACTGGAGTAATGATGATAAATTCTGCTTTGATCACAGGAATAAATTACAGCTTAAAGTCCCAGTGAACCGGAAGTAGCAAGTCAGTTTTCTTCAGTGCTGTGACGTATTTCCAAGTGAAAGGGAATATTGAATAGAGGGCGGGGTTTGACTTCAGCGCTCCTCCTCTCCATCTCTCGCTCATAGCAGACGAACGGCTGGAGGGGAGGGGTTAAGGATATTCAAACCCAAGCCGTCAAACTGACATCATCTGAGAAGGAACGCTGGAAGTTACTTTTCAGATTTTGATTAAAGGTTACCGCGACAGACTATTTTTTTCTGTGTATTAACTTGCACGGATTAATTGTTCACCCTAAGACCTTTAACATGTGCTACCAAAGTAAAGAGAGTCAATTTTGATTTCATGAGGACTTTAAAACATTCACATTCACCAGTGAGAGTGCCCGCGTCTACCACCAGAGGGCACTCCACCCCAGACTATAGCAGGACCTTCAAGGACTACATTACCCATAATCCTTTGTACTCATCAGCCACCATTGTTCACACCTGTGTGTCATTAGCCTCATCACCTCAGCCTATTTAAACCACGTTCACGCTGTCATTCACTGCGAAGTCTTGTTAGATGTAACTCTGCAATTCTGAGCGGTTTCCCAGTCTCATGTCTGTTGGGTTTTGGCTCTCTTGCCTGTGTTCCCTTCCCTGTTGTGTTTGGGCTGCCTGCCTGTGTTGATTGACCTATTGCCTGTACAGTGGATTACGTGTCTGGATTGTCTCCTTAATAAAATTGTGTTTGGATCCTCAGACGTTGTGTCTTGGGGCAGTTTGTTACAATATTCACATAGAAAACAGTTGTTTTAAATTGTAATAAGTTTCACAATTTTTAATCAACTAAATGCAGCATAAGAGACAGCACGTTCACAAATCTTACCATCCCCAAACTTTTGAAGAGTAGTGTACATGTATAAACAAAGTCTTTATCAGAACCTTATTTTGCCCAAAAATGTAAAATCTGTCATCATTTACACACCCTGATTTTAGGCTGACCTAACACTCTACTAACACAGTAAAGTTACAGTATACAGGAAGCTAACTTTTAAAAACATAAAAGATTGTATTTTTAATGTTCTACAGGGGTATTCTATCCTGTTTAAAATGTAATACTCCTATTGGGAACTGTGTGTCTTAAATGATTGAGTTTTGTTATGTGCTACTTCAAAATTCTACAAGAGAATTCCTTTTGGAATTGGTTCCAAATAATGATAGAAATTCCAATAGGCATCTTTGACTAGATCTTTTCAGAAGGGTCTCAGAGTTGAGCCACTAATCCATTATGACAGTGTGCTGTGACGGGACAGGAATGTGCACATAGGAAACAGACTGGACAGGAATATTTCCAGCTAAATATGCTAAATCATGTGGTGATGTGACAGCAATACTAGATACTCATTTGTCATTAATAATGCACCGGATGTTTTTGTACTATGTATATGCATATGATTAACATTCATCACACAGGCAGCATCCAGAGAGAGACCGGATACTCAGAAAAGGAAAGAGTGGGATGTTATGTGTCCCTCAATAGCTAAAGTGTCTGGCATGATGTCACAGGGGAACCCTGTTGAGTGCGCCTGTGTGTAATGTTCATATACATATGTGTGGAGTCTGGAATATCTCCAATTTTCCCTTTACACTACAACCCAATTGCTCAAACATTCGCAGTGAGGTCAAAGAGAATCTACACACAGAAAACACAGAGAGGCTTTTAAAGGACACAAAGATCCTGCCTCTATTCTCCTGTACTGAATGCCCCAAAAATAGCCCTGGGTCTGAGAACATCCTATTTCTAATTCAATCAGCATGGCTTCAGAGAGCCGCGCCACTGTCACAGCCACTGGAGACTTCAACAGCACTGACATTTCACAGATTCTTCCCTCTGACACATACACAACCAGATACTATGATGACTAAACAATATTTCCAAACTGATACTGTATGAAGAGACTGGGGCTAGTTGTCACATGGAGGACTAACTAGGCCTATAGGTTTTAAAGGGTTAGTTCACCCAAAAATGAAAATTCACCCTCATGTCATTCCAAACCCGTGAGACCTTCGTTCATCTTCGGAACACAAATGAAGATATTTTTGATGAAATCCAAGAGCTTTCTGACCCCTCCATAGACTGCAATGTTATTACCACTTTCAAGGCCCAGAAAGGTAGTAAAGACATCGTTAAAATAGTCCATGTGACTCCAGTGGTTCAACCTTAATGTTATGAAGCCATGAGAATACTTTAGTGCGCAAAAAAAACAAACTAAAATAACAACTTTATTCAACGATTTCATCTCTTCCATATCAGTCTCTTAAGCTGTTCACGTAGTAAATACAGAGCAGCACTTCCAGGTTTAACGCCAGAACACCAGCTCACTATTGGCTGACGCTGTTCACATGAGCACAACGGCGTATGCATGTGATGCTGATGCAGGAGCCGACCAATAATGAGCCAGAGTTCCAACCCGACTTCACGGCAATTTGTACGTTTTTTACGAGTTTGTATGAATTTGTACAAATTACCTACCCCATACCCCGCCCCAAAACCATGGGTGTGTTTTGGGCGTAACGTGCAATAAACCAATTAGAGTCTCATCTCCCATTCCCTTTAAAAGCCAGTTGCGCTCACACCATGGCGGATTCACCATTACATGGTGGAATTTGCAAGCGGAAAGACTGAACACTTTTATTTTTAATATTTGGCATGTTTGTGTGCTGCCTCGCGCCCCTGTATGAGTAATAAGCAGTGTATGCTCGTTGTGCACCACCTATAGGCACATATTACTAACACGCCCTTTAAATAACATGAAAAATACTGTGTTTGTTGGTCAATGGCGCAGTTGTTTTCAGTTCCTCAAAGTAGCAACACGCCAACAATGCACCTTAACACACCTGATTTTCAGACCAGCCGCCCATGGGTGAACAGATGTGCACGAGTCCATTTGCTATTTAAACACTGTGGTGCAAGATGTGAAAATGATAACTGCGTTGGGCTGAAACTAGCAAAAAAACACCTGCGTCGCACCTGGCGTCACATTGTGCTGGGTGTATGATTGGGCCCACTGAGTGTGCCGGAAGGGCTGCCGCTTTCAGAATTTAAAGATTAATTAATTCATACAGTCCCTAGTTGCCACCAACTGGTGTATTGATGTAACATACAGAAAACAAATCTCTACCACTGACACAGATTATATGATATATGTTGTGGAAGATGATGTATCTTTCATAACAAAACAAACTTAATATATATTCAATAATATAATATATTTTTGACACATTTCTCATCCCATAGAGCGGCAAAAAGCCCTGCTATATAGTCTTATCACAATTTTTTTTATTTTTATTATTTGCATCTTTTGTGAGCAAAAAATATGGAAGTTGAGTAACCTCAAACTGAGAGATATCCACTAGAATAACATATGACAACTAGGCATGGTCTCTTGCATATATTAACTCTTATACAATGTTATGCATCATTATATTTTGAACATCAGTATTGGAACTGCAATTTTCACTGTAAACTGTTGTAAATTGTTCCCTCTTGAATTAAACAGCAGAATTAGCTTCCGTCTTTCGGACTAGAATTCATAAACAAGCCAAAAAGGACTTGTGGTAAGCCCAATTTACGATTACAGGGATTTGGTTATGACTTTATCATCTGTAAACCCATCACAGATGGTGAGGCTTTAAAGATAATGGAAAGCAAATACAAAATCCAGAGTTGTGCTAAAAGACGTGAAATATATACGATTTGCCTGTCAAAGTAAATGCATGTTTTACAACACAGTCTGACAATGCGATCTGCCAAGGGGACCTTTAGGGAAGAAAGCAATCCATCATACTCACTAGAATACAAGAAAGGGAAATAGTGGATGTCATATCATGTCATATTTTATACTTTTATTGTACAAAGTCACCATTTCTGGTAATGCAATCAGATAAGGTTGAAAACGATGTGCAGCTGGCAGTACAGATAACATCAATGACATTGTTTATATTCAAGAACTGCTGATTTGAATGAATCATTCGTGTTTATTAACGGAATCAACTGATTCATTGAAACAATTCATTAACAAATTCGACTGTCAGTGGATTATGACGCAATGCCGTCTTGTTAATTCTTGTTATATCAGACTGTTGTGCAAGTGTTTCTGTTTTATTTAGGGAAGAGTGTAGTGTCAGTTTACAGTGTTTGTGTAATGTTATTGAAATGTTAGTGTTTGAATCATTAAAGTTAGTTACTATTGATGAGAACCTTGTTTGTTTTAATGGCTTAAGGCTTGTTCCATTCTTCATGTGAGTGTGAAGCGCATGATGTTCAGCTAAACAAATAAAGTTCTGTTTGTGCAAAAGTGGACTTGCATCATCATAGACCCACAAATTGTCACAGCACAATGGACCTGTGTTACTTTAGTAACAATTATTTATATTGTAGTTTTTATTGATATTAAGAATTAGCTTCTATTTGTCATTTTTAAACGTAATTTTTATTGTAGTTTATTTTTTAATATTTTTGTGTTTTTATCATACAAACCCGATTCCAAAAAAGTTGGGACTGTACAAATTGTGAATAAAAACAGAATGCAATGATGTGGAAGTTTCAAATTTTAATATTTTATTCAGAATACAACATAGATGACATATCAAATGTTTAAACTGAGAAAATTTATCATTTTAAGGGAAAAATAAGTTGATTTTAAATTTCATGGCATCAACAAGGGCATCTCAAAAAAGTTGGGACAAGGCCATGTTTCCCACTGTGTGGCATCCCCTCTTCTTTTTCTAACAGTCTGCAAACGTCTGGGGACTGAGGAGACAAGCTGCTCAAGTTTAGGAATAGGAATGTTGTCCCATTCTTGTCTAATACAGGCTTCTAGTTGCTCGACTGTCTTAGGTCTTCTTTGTGGCATCTTCCTCTTTATGATGCGCCAAATGTTTTCTATGGTGAAAGATCTGGACTGCAGGCTGGCCATTTCAGTCCCCGGATCCTTATATATATATATATATATATATCATTTTAAATAAATTGTCTGTGCCCGCATATTCAAACTAACAAATATATCAATATATCTCACCATAAAACATACTTTAGGAAATGACTGCACAATTTGGGCTGTCAATTTAACACACTAATTTACTGCAATAATTAGAAAAATGTATGTCAATACAATTAATCACACCTTCTGATCTAAATAAAATTATCTGACCATCAGACTATGCAAAATGGATCGCCTGATTCATGTTAAGTGTTAGTGCTGTCAATTGATTAAAAAAATAAACTAATTAATCACATATTTTTCTGTAGGCCTAATTAATCGTGATAAAAAACATTGGAATTTGTTGTATTTTTATATTGTTATAATTTCACAGTTACTCTCCAAATGAATGTACAAACAACTTAAATATTTGTTGTAATGGCATCTTTTTATGAAAGAAGACCAGTATCACCAATACAATACTGACGTCTCTATTTAATTGATAAATATACAGAAATTGAATAAAGTTATCAAACCTTTACAGTCTTAACTGCATAAATAATAAGTTAAATATCCATGAAAATTAAAATTAAAATCCTCATTAAAGCTATAATTGTCTCTGTTCCCTTTGTTGTTTGATGAACATTAATGACAGAATCACAGCGGCTGGTTTATTAGGCTGCTATCACTTTAAGATCTGCTGCTGTCGAACATGACGCGGATCTGACGCTGTCACGCGCATCTCATTTCCTCACAGCTCTTTAAGTTAATTTAAGACGTTATTGAACACATTTAAGATGCTCTTATGAGAATATAATATGTTATTTCAAATTAGAGATTCAAGCATGAAAGAGAGCTCGATACTGGCACATGTCTTTCTGAGCGTAGTGTGTGTGTGTGTGTGTGTGTGTGTGTGTGTGTGTGTGTGTGTGTGTGTGTCATAGTCAGGACATTCACAGACAGCACATTCTCTTCTGTCTTTCTGTGTGTCGTGTGTGTATGTGTGTGTGTCATAGTCAGGACATTTACAGATGGCTCGTTCTCTTCTGTCTTTCTGAGCATTGTGTGTGTGTGTGTGTCATAGTCAGGACATTCACAGACAGCACATTCTCTTCTGTCTTTCTGTGTGTCGTGTGTGTGTGTGTACGGATACCAGCACGTTTCCCGCGGTGTTTCTTTGTTCATTGTTCAGCTCGGCGTTGCGAAGAGATCTGTGTGTCATAGTCAGGACATTCACAGACAGCGCATTCTCTTCTGTCTTTCTGAGTGTCGTGTGTGTGTGTGTGTGTGTGTCATAGTCAGGACATTCACAGACAGCGCGTTCTCTTCTGTCTTTCTGAGCGTTGTGTGTGTTTGTGTGTGTGTGTGTGTGTGTGTCATAGTCAGGACATTCACAGACAGCGTGTTCTCTTCTGTCTTTCTGTGTGTCGTGTGTGTGTGTGTCACAGTCAGGACATTCACAGACAGCGCGTTCTCTTCTGTCTTTCTGAGCGTCGTGTGTGTGTGTGTGTGTCATAGTCAGGACATTCATAGACAGAGCAATCTCTTCTGTCTTTCTTAGTGTCGTGTGTGTGTGTGTGTGTGTGTGTGTGTGTGTGTGTGTGTGTGTGTCATAGTCAGGACATTCACAAACAGCACGTTCTCTTCTGTCTTTCTGAGTGTTGTGTGTGTGTGTGTGTCATAGTCAGGACATTCACAGACATTTCTTCTGTCTTTCTGAGTGTCGTGTGTGTGTGTGTGTGTGTGTCATAGTACGTTCTCTTCTGTCTTTCTGAGTGTGTGTGTGTGTGTGTGTGTGTGTGTGTGTGTGTGTGTGTGTGTGTGTGTGTGTGTGTGTCAGTCAGGACATTCAGAGACAGCATGTTCTCTTCTGTCTTTCTGAGCATTGTGTGTGTGTGTGTGTCACAGTCAGGACATTCACAGACAGCGCATTCTCTTCTGTCTTTCTGAACGTTGTGTGTGTGTGTGTCACAGTAAGGACATTCACAGACAGCACGTTCTCTTCTGTCTTTCTGAGCGTCGTGTGTGTGTGTGTGTGTGTGTGTGTGTGTGTGTGTGTGTGTGTGTGTGTGTCACAGTCAGGACATTCACAGACAGCGCATTCTCTTCTGTCTTTCTGAACGTTGTGTGTGTGTGTGTCACAGTAAGGACATTCACAGACAGCGCGTTCTCTTCTGTCTTTCTGAGCGTCGTGTGTGTGTGTGTGTGTGTGTGTGTGTGTGTCATAGTCAGGACATTCACAGACAGCGCGTTCTCTTCTGTCTTTCTGAGCGTTGTGTGTGTGTGTGTGTGTCATAGTCAGGACATTCACAGACAGCGCACTTTTGTCTTGTCGTGCTTGAATGGTTTAAAAGCATTTGCGTGAATAAGACTGTGATCATATAATGCAACACTAGCCAAATTATGGTGTAAAAAACGGATGCTGCATTAATTGCGTTATTGTGTATTGCGTAAAAATTAATGGCATGTGTTAACGCGTTCATTTTGACAGCACTAATATAAAACAAACAATAGTTTGACATTTAAAGCTACTTTTCATCTATTCCATGCTAGAATAATGCTCACTTTTTTCAGCAAATATTGATTGATTTAATACAATTAATAAATCAAATTTCTAATGCTATAAACAAGCCAGTCCAAAAACTGCTGCTTAATTAGTATGTTCTAATCTTGGGTCCATGATTACTCTGAGGTGGAAGGGTTAAGACTATATTTGATTGAGCCGGACTCTACCATCAATTATGATTATCAAAGTTACTGCTCCTCTGGAAGACAACCGTGTTTTCTTTGCAATTCAGACGGAGCTGCAACCAATCAGAGAGTGGCTGTTGACCCTGTGGCAGATGGGAGTGCAGCTGTGCAGTGAGAACTGGGGTTCCTCTTTCTCTGAGCTAACATAAACAAACAAACCTAGGGCTAATGCTCCGGGACGAGGAACATCCACATGGACGACACGAGACTGAAGGCAGACTGGGTAAATGGCTAAGAAACAAGCGTCATTTGGTTTAAACATCTATAGACTAACTGGATATATTCAAAGATGGAACTGAAGAGTTTCAGTTATCTTATGACGATGGTATAGATTAAAGCTAATGTTTTGACATTTTGATATTTTTAAACTGATTTCGGTATTGAAACAAGAAGGGTTTTTATTTTTATTGGGCACAAACCATCTAATATATCACAAGACATCACAGAATTGATCAGATCCAATACTATGTTTGTGTTGTTGCTGTGCTGATTTCCCTCTAAAATGGATGTCATTAGCAACTGGGTTTTCTTATTTAAAGGGGTATTACAAAAAAAATCTAGGGTGGAAAAAGGCTGATAATAATAATAATTTATAAATATAAATGTGTAACTTAGCATTGTATAAAAATAATAATTTTATATAAATACCATAAATAATATATTATATAAGTTTATATAATAAAATAAATCTTAATAAATTATAAATTCAATCCGCGCGGCAGTGAACGCACGCACTGCTGCTTACAACGCCGGTCTCCATTCAGGGAATATGAATGAATACAGATCGTCCTGTTATGCTCTCAGACGAGCAGTTAAAGCCGCAAAACTCCGTTATAAAGACCGAGTGGAGTCTCATTTCCAACTCAACGACTCGCGGCGCATGTGGCAAGGTCTGAGGTCCATCTGCTCTTTTGGATCTAAATCCTCTGCAGAGGCAAGCGCTGATCCGTTGCTCGTGAACGAGTTAAACTCTTTCTATGCTCGCTTTGACTGTAACCGCGGCAACGCGACTCCGCCAAGTGGCGCGTCAGAGGGAATTACTCAGAGCAGCAACAATCACGTGATCTCTGTCTCAGAGGATGAAGTTCGGAGAGCACTCAAGCGTGTGGACGTCAGGAAAGCTGCCGGGCCAGATGGTATCTCAGGTCGTGTTCTGCGGTCCTGTGCTGATCAGCTCGCCGGGTTGTTTACATCTATCTTTAATGAGTCCTCGCTACATCTGTGGTCCCCACCTCCTTCAAAAAATCCACCATCATCCCTGTCCCTAAGAACAGTAAACCCTCTTGCCTAAATGACTATCGTCCAGTGGCTCTCACGTCTATAGTCATGAAGGTCTTTGAGAGACTCATTAAAAACACCATTTGCGCCTTCATTCCTGACACTTTGGACCCTCTTCAGTTTGCCTATCGTCCCAATAGATCGACTGAAGATGCCATCTCTCATGTCCTCCACTCCTCCTCACTCACATCGACAGCAAAAGTGGGAACTACGTAAGACTGCTATTTATTGACTATAGCTCAGCCTTTAACACCATAGTTCCCACCAAGCTAACCTCCAAACTCCTGGATCTCGGCCTGAATCCTTCTCTCTGCCACTGGATTGAGGACTTCCTCACTGGCAGGCCTCAGGTGGTGAGAATAGGCCAGTCCACCTCCTCCTCCATCACCCTGAGTGTGGGAGCTCCACAGGGCTGTGTCCTGAGCCCCCTGCTCTACTCTCTCTACACGCATGACTGTTTGTCCACACACAGCTCCACCTCTATCATCAAATTTGCTGATGATACTGTTGTCCTGGGCCTCATTTCCAACAACAATGAGACGGCATACTTGGACGAGGTGGAGCATCTAACATCATGGTGCCAGGACAACTGTCTCTCTCTGAATGTTGGCAAGACCAAAGAAATGATTGTGGACTTCAGGAAGAGACAGCAACGGACATACTCTCCCCCTCATGATCAGCGGGTCACCAGTAGAGAGAGTGAGCAGCTTCAAGTACCTGGGAGTAAACATCTCCGAGGACCTGACCTGGACTGCTCACATTCAGACACAGGTGAAAAAGCCAGGCAAAGACTGTACCACCTGCGCCAGCTGAGGAAATTCAGGGTTTCACCAGCTATCCTGAAAACTTTCTATTTAGGGGCGATAGAAAGTGTTTTAACTCAGTGCATCACAGCGTGGTATGGGAACAGCACCAGTCATGACCGCAAAGCCCTGCAAAGAGTAGTGCGCTTATCCGAGCGTATCTCAGGGTCAGCTCTCCCGTCTCTGCAGGACGCCCACACCAAACGCTGCAAAGGTAGAGCTACCAAGATCATCAAGGACTCTAATCACCCTGCAAACCCTCATTTCACGCTGCTGCCATCTGGTAAGCGCTTCCAAGCCTGATGGCCAAAACTGAGAGACTCAGGAGGAGCTTCTTCCCCAGGCCATCAGACTCCTGAACTCAGTCGCTTAACACCACGTGACTTCACGTCAGGATAAACATCGATACACTGACATTGCACTGCACTTTCTGTTCTCGTTGTTACTGTGTAACAACCTGTTATAAACCTGTTTGCACATTATACTCTTTTATACATTTGTTAACCACATATTTATAAGTCTACAGTTTACTCACTGCAAAGTCTACTTCAATTATTTTATTCCACTTTATCCTTATTTGTTACCTTTTTTTTCTCTTGACTTGATTATTTATAATTCTACAGATATAGATATATATATATATATATATATATATATATATATATATATATATATATATATATATATATATAGATAGTACTTTTTTATATCCTATTTCTATTATAATTTCCTCCTTGTGTTTTTAACTGTGAATTTGCACTGTCCATGGAGCGGACCTGTTTACATTTCACTGCCGGTTGTATATTCTGTATATAACTGTGTATGTGACAAATAAAACTCTTGAATCTTGAATCTTGAATCTTGAATCTTGAATAATTTCATTACTTTGGTTTGGCAACGTCTGCTCAAACTAAAGTAACAAAATAATTTATATAATAATTTAAAATAATTTATAATTTATAACTCATAAATGTATTAAAAATTATTTATAGTTTATATATACTTATATATGTCACCAAATATGGATGGATGGAGGGACGGACGGACGGAGGGACAGACGGACAGACAGACAGACAGACAGACAGACAGACAGACAGACAGACAGACAGACAGACAGACAGACAGACAGACGGACAGATAGACAGACGGACAGACAGACGGACAGATAGACAGACAGACAGATGGACAGATAGACAGATAGACAGACGGACAGACAGACGGACAGATAGACAGATAGATGAACAAAAGACGGACGGACGGACGGACGGACGGACGGACGGACGGACAGACGGACAGACAGACAGACAGACGGACAGACAGACAGACGGACAGATAGACAGACAGACAGACAGACAGACAGACAGACGGACAGATAGACAGATAGATGAACAAAAGACGGACGGACGGACGGACGGACGGACGGACGGACGGACGGACGGATGGATGGATAGATAGATGAACAAAAGACAGATAGACAGACAGACAGACAGACAGACAGATAGATAGATAGATAGATAGATAGATAGATAGATAGATAGATAGATAGATAGATAGATAGATAGATAGATAGATAGATAGATAGATAGATAGATAGATAGATAGATAGATAGATAGATAGATAGATAGATAGATGCATTAGTAAGGGAAAAGCCATCTACACATGTGTTTATTGATGTGCTGTCATGGAAACGCATGAGAATATCTGGAGAAAGTAATGGTATAAGAGTCCCATCTGTAGCATCTCTTGTAAAAGCATCAATTTTATTCCATATAATGGATTATTGCAATTGTGTAATGTGCCGTTGGAAATTCTGGCTGAACCTGCCCAAACTGAAATTTTATACGAAAGTCCTTCACATCGACGAGAGAAAAAAAACAGAAGTGTAACAAGACTGTAGCTCAGCTCAACAGATGGTCCAGTACTTGAGAGGCTTTTCCTTTTTTTTGTGCTTGTTGAGAGTTGCAACACTAATGGGTTCTCAAGTGGGGACAGGATAGGTTGAAAGCATCTATTTCCATGTGATCTCCATGTTTGACCCTAAAACCGGATGCACATTTATTATCCTGTGCTTTTGTTATTATTAGTATGCCTTTTTAGGTTTTTAAAGGTTTATTGAAGAAGACGGTTATCACAGTTTTGGGCTACTGCATATGCGCTGGTGGTGGGGGTTAAATTGCTGCTACCAGTTAGTATGAGTTGACTCAGAAAAAATGCCTTTGATCAACCCAAGGCAAAACCCTGTGCCACATAAGAACAAACAGCAAACCTCAAGACTCTAATCACTCATCTGTAATCTGCACAACTGACTGAAAGAAGACCAATGAGCCACTGGTCTGGAATCAGCGTCGGCTATAGTTCCAGGTGTGGGGTGGAATTGAGTTTTTGAGGGTCAGTCTTACTGGAGACTTTAACTTTAACAGGTTAAAATGAAAGACTGCATTAGTTTTAGCTGACAACATGTTACTTTATATGTAACATATTAATTTTAACGTAGTCTCAGGCTTTGTTTTGCATTGCTTGTAAAACTAAATAAAAAGACGGCAGTGTGAATGATTAGGGGAATACAGGCCCGTAGCCAGCCTAGTAGAAGGGGGGGTGGGACCTCTTTCAGTCCCATTTCCATTTTGTATTTAATTATGAGGTTCAAATACTTCATTTTGGTGACTTTTTATTCACTAATTTGAGCTGGATTATCTTGTCTGCTGGTTTCTTAACAAGCATGCTTTTTGATGCACAGAAAATAGCCTATTTATTACAATGTTGTCAAATTGCTAACCAAGATCATGATCAAAAGACAGATTGTCAGTCCAAACACACACTGTGTGGAGTGTATATTGGTGTATATTATTTGGCATGGACAACCAAAACTTGGAACTTGTTCAAATCACAAATTCCTGTGACAGAACCATCAAGCTAACATGTTTCATTTTGTCTGTGAAACTTGAAGTTTTGAAGAAATCAGTCAATTAACATTTGTATGATCAGTAATTGGTCAGCAAACAAAGGTTCTTTATTAATTAATATAGTGCGTACGCACACACAGTCGCCTAGCTAGTTAGGGTGGTTCAGGAGGCATGCTCCCCTGAGAAAATTTTGATTTCTCTGATCTACATATGTGCATTTTAAGATGTTTGAAGGCCAAAAATGGATGTGAAATAGTTTTAAAACCAAGTCAGTGGGCAGTAGATTATTCCTGCTCTCTCCTCATCTCCATCACTCTTTCTCTTTCTCTCATTCTCCTTATCTTGCCCTGTCTCTTCCCCTCCTAAAGCAGTCAAGAAAGTAAACATAGGGTCAGTTTATATTTAGAATATTTTTTATTTACTGTTAATTTACTGAAGGCTACTTAACGCTAAATATATATATATATATATATATATATATATATATATATATATATATATATATATATATATATATATATATATATATATATATATATATATATATATATATATATATATATGTTTTAATTCATTCACAATATGCACAGTCATTATTAATCATTTGCTTTATATGAAGAAAGCTTCGTTAATGTTTCTTGTCCTCTCACATTGACAGTTGCTAATTATTGCATTACATGAATCATGTAAATTAGGCCTATTTTCAATTTAAAAAGGCGAAATTAGACAAAATGTTATTAGTTTGCGTGATTATTTTTGTCAGTCATAAAGCAGCTGCCAAATATGAAATGTTTAGTTTAGCCAGTACTTACATCTTATCTGTCACTTTATGAGTGTTTACTGAAGCGAGCCTCCAGTGAACATAAAGCCCGCCTACTTTGTCTTGATTGGTCATCTTAAATATTTTGACAGACCAATTGCAGCTCAGATGAGAAGATCTTGGTTCTGTGCAATATCTTTGTTGCATTATAGTGTTAATACTATATTAGGCAATTATTAAATAGCCTACATATCATCAAAAAAGATCCGGATTCAAATTAGTTCAGGGGGTTCGAACGCATGAATTTTGTATATAGATTCGAAATATTAAGCAGTTTCCAACATTGATAATAAATCTTCATATTAGAATGATTTCTGAAGGATCATGTGACACTGAAGACTGAAAATTCAGCTTTGATCACAGGAATACATTAGATTTTAAAGGATATTAAAATTGAAAACCATTATTTTAAATTGTAATACTTTTTCACAATATTACTGTTTTTTTTTCTGTATTTTTGATCAAATAAATGCAGGCTCTATGAGCAGAGGAGACTTCTTTCAAAAACATAAAAAATAGTAATGTTTCCACATTTTTGACCGTACTGGGAATAGGGGAGACCCAATCAAATGTTTTTTAAACATTTAAAATTTATCGAGCGCTTGCGAGGTGGTTTGTAATTCCTCTCACATGATGTGAGCCGTGACCATAGGAGCATCGACGATTGACATGCGATTTCTCCCAATAGAAAAACATCGCCTGTGAGCTTGTACAACAGCAAAAATCGTACCAGGTTTTAAGTGTGCAGTTTCTGCATCTAGTGTTACCAACCAAAACTGCAAAATTAAGGTTGTAGGTTGAGTAACATGATGTTGAATCTAGATGCATGCACAAGAGCAAAGAATGTCTCAGGACACTTGTGTTGCTAGACAAAGAACATGCTTACTTCAAAAATGCTTGCTTTTGTCCCTTATCATTACTGAGACAAACACCAGGATACAAGCGTGGCTAGGACCTAAGATTATGATATTATAGCGTGATTGTGTAGTTAAATGCCATTACAAAGTCAATTAAGTAGAATATAGCATAGCAAAATCAATGCAATACCACATTTATCAAAGTATGTTGAGGAAATAATTGCTGTATGTTCCTAATTAGCACTGTACCGTGGTTTTGCCTTCAAGATGTAATAGAATATAATCGATTAAGAAGATGTTTTAGAAGATTAACAGGCCAAAAATGAGCAAAGGGCTTGTTTTGCATTGAAAGGAATCTGCGGTGCAAAAGGGAATAATAAAAGTACATTCAAGGATGGACAAATGAAATTCTTTTGACCAAGCCAAGAACATTGTTTTCAGTTCTACAAATGGTGTCTTTAGCTTCCATATTCCATAACTGTGCCTAAAATCCTATTAGTTCAAGCCATACAAACTTACAAATGCAACACAAAACACATTTAACATTACCTAATTACATTAACGTTGCTAAGAGTTTACTTTTTGAGTTACATGTCACTTTTAGAATTTTCATCATTAAGCCAGAGTTGAAGTTTGAAAAACATGTTATTATTCCTGTTTACTTACAAACTGTGGAAGCTCAAAATGAAAAAGATAATCGTGACCTTATGGCTCATAATTCCGACATTGTTTTAATTGTTTTATGTCTCATAATTGCAGGTTTATTTCTTGTAAATGTGACTATATCCTTCAATGTGACTAAATAACAAATGCATAGCATCATGGCGGTCGTTTTGCATGAGCAAACACCGCACATTTTCCTAAAAACTGCAAAGATCTACTTAGTTACTTCAATTAGGGAGCAAAACAACAATGTAAGGTCTCCAATCGTAGCAGCATTTCTGACAGCTGAATGTGTTCAGTAGATGGAGAGCATGCAAAATGGCTGTAAAGTTAAAGTTCAGCGCTATCAGTGAGGCTGTTGTCGCTCTGTAGGAGTTCTGGCTCCAGGGGAGATCTCCTAATGTTGACTGATGTCAGTGAGAGCAACACAAGCGAGCCCACGTCCAGCTCTTCTCCAAGCCCCGCATCTCTCTTTGCTCTCAAAGACACTTCCCCAAGAATGATAAACACGAGCACAATGTTTGTTTAACAAAGCAAAGCCTTCTGCTGTGATCTGCGCCAAACTCAATATACGAGCAAGCATAAATAGAGACGACATTTATAAGAGACAAGAACACACGCATTTAACACATCACTCCTGTTGTGAGTATTATCCGAACTCAATGTCTTGCTGTGCCACTGGACTTCTGCAAAGATCCAGAACATTCAGAGTTCAAAGAGGACATTAAAATACTTGGTCCGACTTTACATTAGGTGTCTTTAACTACAGTGTATTTAAATTAATAATTTGATACAATGCACTTATTATGTATGTACATGTTTTTACATTGTACTTTTATTTAAGAAATACTTGTATGTAATTACAGATGCAATTCATTTCTGTAATTACATCTATAAATATAGCTGCAAGCAGCAATTAAGGGGCCAAGTACATTAAGTCATGCAAACTAACCCTAACCCAACTGCAACAATGAGCAAGTAAAGATATATTAAGATGGTTTTAGGCAACAACAAAAAATACAGTCAGTAGTAATTATTTAATTGTCTATCACATTTGACCAATAGGTGGTGCTGTGACCGAACTGATGTGGTGTGATCAGAGTGAGGTGACAATGACACATGCAAAGTTTGGTGTCAATATCCCAAAACATTGCAGAGATACAGCCTGATTCATTTTGATATCTCGCCTCAACTTTGTTGATGCGGTATACGAAAATGGTTTTGTCTATCGACATGAAATCCATAACTTTTTGTCAGCCCAGTCTGAAGATGATACGATTTGATTTTGGTGAAAATCAGACAAACAGTGTAGGAGAAGTTTGATAAAGTAGGTTTTTAAAGAAATTCAAAATGGCGGAGAGGAAGTTTGGCAGACTATGGCAAAAGTGGTATCTATGTTCTCGGCATGACCCATGGAATCTATTAAGACCAGTTCACTATTTGAATCAACAGTTATTAGCATTTTTGGCTTTTTAACCATAAAAGTTATGGCGCTGCCCCGAAACTTTTTGAGTACCTTCAAGGAACGGTGCCGAAGACACATACCAAGTTTCGTAACAATACACCAATGCATTAATGAAAAATATAGCATTTTGCGACAAAATTCTAAATGGTTGATGCCCAAAATGGCCGTTAATGGAAAATTGGGTATCGTTCGATTCGACATGCTGCACCAAATCTAAAGAGATCAGTTTTGATTTTTGGCCAAACCGTTCAGAAGTTATTGCAAAAATAGCCATTTTTCATATCGCCAAACCACTAGGTGGCAATGGACCAAAACTGTGCAGGTAACCTCAGATCATGGTTGTTATAACACACACCAAGTTTGGTCAGAATATGCTAAAGCGTTGTGTAGATATTGCCTCGCGTTCATTTTGCCACACACTTTGACAAATTTGTTATCCGAGACATATTTGTCTTGTTATCCGAGAATGGTCTAACCAATCAACTTAATTGTCATCATGGTCTGAAAATGATCTGGTTCAATTCTCATGAAAATCTGAGCAATGGCCTAAGAGGAAAATGATGTCATAGGGTGCAATTGAATCGTCTTGAGCCAAGGAATCAGAGGAAAAAATAATTTTGTTTCTAGTTATTAACATAAACATCAGTGCAACTTTGAACTGTTGGTGGCACTAGAGGGATTGAAATAAAGACTTCAAATTTGTTTTGGTAACAGTTCAGACTGTCCTCTGTCAGTGTACCAAATTTCATAACTTCCCCGCAAGCGGTTCTATGGGCTGCCATAGACTTCCAGAGCGGAAACGGAAGAAGAACACCAACAAACACCAACGATTAGGTGCCTACACACCTTTGGTGCTTGGCCTCTAATGACACTGTTGACCCTTCCTTTACCCCTTAATCCACCCATAAACCTACCCATAACACTAAACCTGTCCCTAACATTAGCCATATCCCACCTCAATATCAGTAAGTGTTTTGCAATACAACGTGAACACGTACTTGATTTTTATGCAAGTACATAGTAGTTAAAGACACCTAATATAAAGTGTGACCAAATACTTGCAATTTGAAGGCATTTGGCTTGAGTAATCATTCCTAGCTGTCAAAAATGTTCATAGAGTGAACGTACAACTAATCAAAAATGACATTAAATTCGTTCTGGATCAAAAGTTAGGTCACAATCAATGCAACAAACAGATTTGTGAGTCTCCCACAAGGGTAAGACTTTTATTTCGAGCTCTCAGAGAACATTCTTCGCAGGATAATGTGTGCTGAGTGAGCGTTTGATGTGTACGGCTCAGATTCGGCACGTTGATAGCGGGAGTAATCACCAGTCCAGCCCTCGCTCAACTCCCAAGGAAGCCCTGCAACCGCGTTTTACGGGATCATTAAAGACAGTGCCGAGACATTATAAACTCAGCAGGCTTCATGTTTTCCCATCCTCTCCTCCAGCCATCCTTCACTCCGCTGATCTCTCTCAGTTCTCCACAGAGGAATTATATGTACAATAGGCCAGAGAACCAAAAAAAAAAACATTAGCTAAGACGCTGGAGGCTTGTTAATGTGATGTTGTATTAGTAGGAACAGCACGTACTAAAACCAATCACATGCTGAGAAGTTTTACTGTTGTTGTCTTCTTTTAGTACTTACTTTCTAACTTTCATTTTCTAAGTGGCTCTTTTGCAAAGTAATAATTGAGCCACCTTTGCTCAAACAGTTTAAAGTACATTTGGCTTTAAGTACATTAAAGTGATGTTTTTACAGCATCCTTGGAAAGGAGCATTGATTGCAGAATGATGAATGCACAGACGTTAACAAATTGCAGGTCTTGTTTCAATTGTGAGGCCTGCTGACCATTGGCATCGTGTTGTATTGCCAATAATTAGGCAAGCATCATAATTATTATTTCTCAAACTTAGGGTTAGGGATTTGAACAAACCCCTGACGATAAGTATTAAACTTTGGTGTGTACTTGTCCTGCACAATTTGTGCTACAGACATGAATCATACCTCAAATCATGCAGCTTATTGAAGATTTAAACATTATTTTTTATATATATATATATATATATATATATATATACACACACACACATATACACACACACTAGTGTTCAAAAGTTAAAGTAAAAAACGTACTATTGTAAAATATTACAATTTTATATTTAAAAATGTAATTTATTCCTGTGATCAAAGCTACAGCATTGTGATTTACAGCATTACTCCAGTCTTAAGTGTCCCATGAGCCTTCAGAAATCACTCTAATATGCTGATTTGCAACATTTATTATTATTAGCAATAAACAGTTGTGCTAATAATATTTTTGTGGAAACCATGAAACCATTTTTTCAGGATTCTTTGATTCAAAAGAACAGCATTTATTTGACATAGAAATCATTCGTAACATTATAAACGTTATTTTTGTAACTTTTGATCAATTTAATGCATTAGCTAAGCACCATTTCCTGTCTCCTGAGATACCTTCATCTGATCAATTTTTGAAGGCAGTATATGTATCCTTTGCTTTGTAAACTTCAAGCTAAAAAAATAAAGGTGGCGGTTGGTAGTCAGTTTGTGTGTAAATCTAAATTTTTGACCAACGTTTTCCACTTCTGATATAATTACTAGTGAGAAATTGCTATTGTAGTAATTAAATATTTGCTTAGTTATTACCAAAGCTGCTTTATTTTGCTGTAGATCATTAAAGGGGTGGTTGAGTATGATTTCACTTTTTTAACTGTCTGAGCATAAACATCTGAAAAGTTACAACGCTCAAAGTTCAATGCAAAGGGAGATATTTTCTTTTACAGAAATCACTTTTTAAGGACTACAACAAGCTTATTCACGGGTTGGTGACATCACTAACCCTAAAATGTACATAAACCCCACCCCCGGGAACACGCAACAAAGGGGGTGAGGCCATGTTGAGAAGAGGAGAGTTGTTGTAGCACATTTGAGTCTGCTCAAGGTGTCGCATCCGTCGTTTCCCTCTTACAACAGTTCCCACAGAATATGTGAGAATATGCTAATCAATGACTTGAGATAGTAACTCCACATCATCCATAAATTCATCAACTAACCATTCAGAAATGTCCTGTCTCATTCTACATGTTGTCACTTCTTCTTGAGTCTCTCCATCATTGTCCGACTCCAGATTGAACATAAAAGGCTGAACAGTTTCTGACATTTTCAGTGCATGTCTGTGTGAGGTAATCAGAGCTGCACAAGCTCTTGAAGCTCCGCCCTCTTCTTGAAAGGGGGCTGGGAGCAGAAGCTCATTTGCATTTAAAGGGACACACACAAAAATGAGCTGTCATAGCGTTTTTGCTCAACCTCAAAAAGTGACAATTTTAACATGCTATAAAAATGATCTGTGGGGTATTTTGAGCTAAAACTTCGCATACACACTCTGGGGACATCAGATACTTATTATTATATCTTGTAAAAAGGGGCATAATAGGACTCCTTTAAACCGTTATGCTGCCTCAGAAGTCTGTCTGAAATCAGCTTTGTACGGAGCCCCGCAGATTACATGTAAGAAAAAGTAAATTGTGTGAATTGGGCTCCGTAGTTTAATGTGGTACCTTTGTGCGCAAACGCTGCCTGCAAAGTCATTGCCTGATAAGGCAGCGAGGCAACAAGTCAGCTTATCGCTACCTACTGGTATAACGATGTAACATGCAGAAAAAGCCACTGCAAAATCTCCACCACTAATGCACAAAACTATATAAAGAATAAACAAGTGCATTTGATTTTATAAATGGCTGAAATGTTGTTATATGAAGATGTTTTTCCCAGTTTCACATGAACAATTTCTTCTTTTCCTCAGCTCCAACATTTCTTTTTCTATACCAATCAAAGCATCAAGCCAACAAGTTGTGAATTGAAGTTGAGAAGGTTCTTTTCTTGTTATTCTGCATCCAGTGAGGCTCCCACTCAAAGGGGTCTGGGGCTTTGCCATATCTCAAGCTGCTCTAAATGGGACGTACTATCGCTAATCCCTTGGCCTTTGAAGAACTCTTTTCCAAGGAGATCTTTGGTCCATGGCCATTACACAAAAAATAAGCAAAGACTTCAAATGGCTCCTCATGCTTTCCATATACTCCTATAGTCTATACACCGCCCCCTCCCCTCCCTTTCTCCTTCCTGTTAATGGGAGTCAAATACATGGCATGTCTCCCATTGCTTGTGAATGCAGTTATCAGGTAAGGGGTGAGCAGCAGGAGCAATCTAAGAGAGCATATCCGTTTAGTTTCAGTCATTTGCCTGTAAACTAAACACTCCTCCTCCATAAACATTTTGCCCAATTATACAGCCAAAGCAACACATGTACCAGGCCCTCAAAGGATTTTAATAAGCTTGCAGAATACCTAACATTCAAGTCAGCACATTGAGGGGCCCGTTTAAATAGATGGTTTACAAAAAGTTTTAAATATTCAGCAACACTTTAAGATGGGGAACAGATATTCACTATTAACTACGAATTCCAAACACGAATCACATATAGCTTTGATAGTAAGTTTCGTGATGTAGGAAAACAAACACTTATGAAGAACAAAAACGATTATTTTAAAATTCAAATGACCACTATAACCAGTAGATGGCATCAGAGGAGCACTTATTGGCAAATTTATTTAATTTATTAAGTTAATAACACTATTATAGCCACAAAGTCCCATTAAAAAAAACAAAAAAAACTAACTGAATTACGGAAGCTGTCAATCAGTTCAGCTCAAAACTCCCGGAAAATCAGGAAACTCCCGTTTTAAACAGTTAATCTTTTTTTATTATTATTATGTTACGTGTAGTAATATAAATCTATTTATCCTGCACTAAAAATATACTATATGACCAGGCAGCCGCCAAACCCTGCCATACCCAACTGACACCCATGAGTTAGTAAAGCAGTTTTTGTGGCGTTTAAGTTTAGGTATCGAGTATGATTAGGGGATGTAGAATAAGGCATTAATATGTGCTTTATAAGTGCTAATAAACAGCCAATATCCTAGTAATATGCATGCTAATAAGCAACTAGTTAATAGTGAGAATTAAACCTAAAATAAAGTGTATGTATGCACATTTTTATATTAAAATTTGAGTTATATACAGTGGGGTCAAAACTCTTCTTTTTGCATATTTCTGTTTTAATACATTTCTCCATTACATATTACATCATCAGCGAAAATGAACATCAATTTCTGAAAGTACTTTTTTCATTTTTTCAAAATCTTTTTTCTGCTTAATGATTTTTAGACTCGCATCTTGAGAGAATTAAACGAGAGCTTTATTGAGTTAATTATATGCTGTTTTTAAGCATTTCATGCTCCTTGTTTTTTATCACCAATTTAATTCATAAAGGCACGAATGCAATGAGAGCAGCAAGTGTTTATAATTAAATGACTCTTATCGCAATCTGACCTCTTCTTAAACAGAGTCAAGGGTCGCGTCTCTTTCCTGTAGAGGTGCAAAGCTGTCTCCCTTTGAGCCGTATTGATTGTCAACTTGGGTGGTGCACTGAACACGTAGACACAGATGGAAAACATACACACACACAGCAAACTTTCACTCTACATCGCAGCACTTCATCTATTCATTAGCTCAATTAATGTCACCGAGCAAAGTTCCCTTGAAGTGCCAATCAAGACTTGCATTCTTCACATTTGAATGGAGTAATACATCATTCTGCAGTCACTTATGCAGATCAAATGCTTCTCTGGTTTTGTCATCTGGCTCCCGTTTAATTGCCACTTCTCTATTATTAGCGAAACGAGTGTTTCATCTATTTATTCAGATGTGAAAGTTCTTGCAAGCTCACTTTGATGTTTGAAATGGTGCTTAGTCAATGCATTTAGCTGAAATTGCAAATAGAGTTCTGTTAATGGAAATCACACATGACAGTTCCAAAAGCAATGGAGGTCTTGGAATCCGTCAAATGACCAAGTCGCTTTCAACAGGTTGTGTTTTTGGAAACGATGCAGTATTGAGTATTCAACCAGATCT
Organism: Paracanthobrama guichenoti; assembly: GCA_018749465.1. Lineage (NCBI taxonomy): Eukaryota > Metazoa > Chordata > Actinopteri > Cypriniformes > Gobionidae > Paracanthobrama > Paracanthobrama guichenoti. Next base: position 33,042,471 of record CM031948.1, read on the forward strand.
TTCTTTCCTTTCTATTTTGATAAATGTATTTGCATCACTCAGCTTCTCAGACCAACTCAGCCAACATCTACATCTGGCCATTTGGCCAGCGTCTGCACCCGAACAGTTCACCCATCTGAATATAAATGGGCTACAGGTTTTTGCATCTGAAGAAGGGGTGTAAATGCTTGCTCTGACTTTTATTATGATCATTTATTAAATGATGCAGTGCATCATGAAATCTGCAACTTGGTCATTATTTTATTATGCTGACGACATGCTTTTTTAAATGAACTGTACTTTTCAGACAATTGTATTTAGATATTTTACTTTTTGTTTGACACAAATTATAGGCACAGTAATCACTGCATGTTGTTATAGTGATTATAATCAATCATTAAATTCTGATGCATTGAATTTTCCTTGTCAGATTACAATGCATCAATGCAGTTTTAGGCAGCCTTTGCATTCTCCTGGGAAGTTTAAAAATCCTAATTATGATGTTCAAGGTCCGAAAAGATTTATTATATTGGTCAGCTTCATATTTGTTTTTGGAAACTTTTTTGGCACTAGTGCACCAAAGGATGTGAATTAGGTGAGAAATTGATGTATTATTTTATTATATATTTTCGTGTTCAAGTGCTGCCACAGAGAATGATGGGATTGGGAAGTGTAGTTTTGTTTCACAATTTTCTGGCAAGCTTTTCCACTATTCTTCATCATCAGAGAGCACTAAACTAAATTGCACCGACAACATTAACAATTTAAACTTAATTATAATGAATACCAATTGCTTCTGCCATGATTTTGTAAGCATGCTTCAGACTGTAGGCTTTAAAAAATGTGTGCAACTCGTAAATACAATCATTCCCAACATGGCTTGAAGGCAGCATTACACCCTGACTGAAATACTGCCAGGTTTGAGGAAGTAAAGGACGTAATGACGCCAGTCACCTGCGTCTCATTATGAAGTCATTCTCACCTTCTGCAGCCACTGCGTGTTGTTTTCCATGGCCGTTTCCAGATGCTGCAGCTTCTGAGCGGACCATTCGCTGTCCACCGGCGGGGAGTCCCTCTGAACCACGCTGGTCTGGTCCACTCCACCCTGACAGCTCTCCATCTCCGGAAGGATGAAGGTGTAGCTGCACTGGCCGTGCTGCATGCGGTGAAGCTTTCTCCGCCTCTCGCCTCCTCCGCGTCTCCCCTGACCGTTCCCGTTTCCGGAACTCACCAGGCCAAACGACGCCAGCAGCAGTGCCAAATGCCAAACGCCTCTGGCAAGCCTCATGGCAGCGAGAGCAAAAGAAAAGGCCACCTGCGGTCAAAAGAAAGCGCCAACTCAGTAGTTCACGCTCTTTTGATGAGAAAACATGGTTGGATGGAGATGAAGAGGCTCTTTCCTTCACAGTTGGACTGTGTTCTTTGCTGCTGGACCTTTGATGCTGGAGAAGTTCCTGGTTTCCACGAGGTACCCCTGAAGAACTGGGCACAGGCACTGACCCTTGAGTAACTACAACAGACTCTCACAGATAGATAAGAAGGCAATGAAAGAATTCAAGGAGAACGGAGACAGCCTGTCTAAATGAGTCTCCCAATCTGTAGGCTCTTAACACGAGAGAAAAGTAAACAAAAGAGGAGAACTTTCCTTCCTATCCCAGAGCGGTGTGTGAAATGACCGGAGTGAGAGAGTTCTGTCCTCTTATCTGGGAGCGAGGGAGTGTGTGGAGGAGCGGGGGGAGGCTGAGGGAGGTCTATTAACACACGTTCTGTCTCTCATCTCCTCCGCAGCATTTTCTCACCCCACGGCCTGAAGGATATAGAGAGTTTATTCTCCTCTTCTGAAATTGATTATGGGGCAGATTTTGCTCATTAACAACAACACAATTCTTTCTAAAGTAGTATTTTGTGGTCTAGTTGTGCACCATTCAAAATGGATTTGGAATGCCTTTGGAATTCTAATTGAATTCTGGAATTTAAACTGAGCTAGGAAAATAAATGCAGAATTGCAGTAGAATTAAAGAGAAGTGAATTTCAAACAAATACATTTAACTTTGACTTGTTTGAATGTTTTGAAAAAACAAGGACTTGACTAACAGAAGGACGGATGGACGGACAGACGGACGGACTAGATAGATAGATAGATAGATAGATAGATAGATAGATAGATAGATAGATAGATAGATAGATAGATAGATAGATAGATAGATAGATAGATAGATAGATAGATAGATAGATAGATAGATAGATAGATAGATAGATAGATAGATAGATAGATAGATTTCAGAAATGAGATTTGAATAGGATTTTAAACTACTTATGACTGTAGCTTGAAAAGGGTTTGTAAAGTTCAGATTTTATGTGATTTTTGCCCTTCAGAACTAAATCTGATCGGATTTTAATTGGATATGCACAAAAATCAGATTTGGACTGACAGTCTGAACGAGGCTATAGTGTCCACTGGAATTCAATGCATACTTCTTCCAGTCATTCCAATTCAAATTTCAATTCAACTTCCTGTGGGATGAGGCCAGTTAAATCCAAAATGAAAAGGGAGCCAGTTCTTGGATTCTAAATTCTGAAGATGAGTGATGCACACGTTTAAAAAAGGTTCACAGTTTGGCCCAATCTTTGATGGTCAGTTGACCTGCAGTCATTCAGAATAACATATTATATATATATTAAATATTCTAACATGGGATTCTGAAGCAGAAATGGCAATTTGTCATTTTAAGTGGTTGTACAAGTACAACTTCATTTTTTGCAAGCTTTTTTCAGTCTGCAGATTGATGTTACTTTTCATGAGACTTTTTAATGCACTATGCCCCTTACCCACTTGTTTATTTTTACATAATTCTTATTTTGGTTCAGTTTGTGGTGAGGCTGTGCTCTTGGGGATAGAGGTCAAACCAAGCGACTCTTTGCCCTGACTGAAATCATTCTCATGGGAAACACACGAGAGAGAGGGCCAATGCCAGAATGCTCCTCACAATTACTGAAACTTAAGGGCTCTTTTCTGAAGGTGAAACTTTACACGTAGCTATTCACCTTTCCTTTGGGAATACCACAGCCGGGTTGATCTGATGTTTGTTTTCACACATTGCACATAGCTCGCCTCCACTCAAGGATAGCTGTGTTTTATTGAGCCTCCAGCTCAGTTTTATGTGAGGTGCTTGGCAAGATTGACACGGCTCTTTTATGGTATGGATCAGGGTTTTTGAGCCATTTCCAACTTAATCCTGAACTTTTGTAATTACCATGGATTGACTACAATTGAATGTCCTGTGAATGTTATGTGTAATGAGCACAGTGGGCAGTTGACATATAGAGTGACATACTATTCACATCTAAAACTATTATGAATTGCATTTTCTAAATAGTTTTATAATTTTATGCATGCAGTTTTTATGAGATCATGCTTAATTGACAGACTACATGGTGTACGTTTATTTGTTACACTGCAGGAACACTGTTAATTTATTTGTTACACTGCAGGAATATTTAGGTGAACTGGAAAAAGGTTGTCAGGTTTTCTCTCTTAAAGCTCTTATTCATGCAAATGCTTTTAAAACCATTCAAGCGCAACAAAAGAAAACGCTCTGCCTGTGAATGTCCTGACTATGACACACACACACGACACACAGAAAGATGCATGCCAGAATCAAGGCTGAATCAGAAATCGCCCCTATACCCTCAAATAGGGCATTATTTGAGGGGACAGACATTTGTAGTGGTGTTATTATTGAGTGCACTCATTCAGTCCCACATTGTGTAACGGAGGCCAGCTAGTAGTTGCTGTGCGAGTAAACCTCACTCCTCTGATCTCAAAAGACGCTCTAGCGACTGACGCTAGTGGCTGCAGCCTTTAGCCTCCTTGTTAGAGTGTCCTGCTCTCATGCCGGTGTACCCGGGTTCGACTCCCGAGGCGAATACATCAGGTTCAAACAGGAGGGGTTACAATTGCACCGCAATAACCAGTGTACAGCTGATGTACACTCAGCGGCTGTCTGACATGCACTTGTTTTCATTCACTCCTTCAAGTGAACTGTATTATTGGACTAACGTAGGGAATAGTGAATGAGGGTTTAGGGGGGCAATTTCGGATTCAGCCAAGTTCTCTTTCGTGCTTGAACAAACAATAACACACAGAATTATGCCAAAATTAGATCAGTTAGATCAGTCAGGCCATGTAGGCATAGTGATGCGGTCAGCTGAAGCGGTCAGCTGTCAAATCGTTCCAATCACTACCATTCTCCTATTAGACTGGGGATAGATAGATATATATATATTCGTGGTATTACTGCTTGGGAAGTATGCTCAATCTGCTCGCAACACTCCCTCCCTCCCCACTATAAGTAGCAGCATATTACTGTCCACCTTTTGGCTGTCTTCTTCTTTTTTCAGATTACCAAGGCTTCAAGTCCTAGGATTTTATGGACCTCACTGCCGAGAGACACTCATCCTCATAGCCACGCTACAGTATAGATGTCCCGGGATTCACTTCAGGTCTACACGTTACCACTGTTTCACTTTAAAGACATTACTAAAGTGTCTTAAATCGTCTGTATATCACTTGAGCTGATGGTTCCATGGGGGGTTAATGCAAAGCTCTTGTATGTTCTGTAAGAACCCCCATAAAGGAACCGTACTGCCAAAGATAACTTGTGTTTCAATAAAGTAATTTGCCAAAGTGGTCCTGTCTGAACTGCAGTTTTGTTGAGTATTCTAATAAGAGCAGTCTTAAAATAATGTCTTAACATCTTAAAAGGTGCACTATGTAACTTTTCCGTCCACTAGAGGTTGCCTGTTCATAACAAAAGTATAGTTTGGTGCACAGAATCTCGGGACATGTGGTCTTCACCTCACAGCCGGTGGGAAAGACTCGGGATAGGACTCGGGCAGAAATCATGTTCATGGATGTGATTATTAACGTTACTGTAGTGTGAAGCGGAGCAGGGCCGAGTGTTGTGGAGCTGAGCGAGGCCGCTGGAGCGATTGTTAATGAGATGAACGCAACACACGCCTCGCGAGCAGCGGGACTTTTATTATGCCACACGGTGCCATTTCCGCTTTTCCGGTCATGAGTATGAGGGAACGCAGCTCTGTTGATCATATTAGACACATCTGAGTGTGTTGAGAATGATGTGATGACGTTACTCTGTGCGTTCGCTCGCGGCTGCTATGACTCTTGTTCACACCGCAGTGAGAGTAAAGCGCTTCTGCAGAATAAGATTATTTTAAATTCACTTCAATTAAAAGTTTTTTTTTTTTAAAGCCTAATAAATGTTACAGTTGATAGCTTTCAGTTATACTGTAATGTTGAATGTCTGTCATTAAATAAAAAAAATTAAAAAAAGTATTTCATAGAGACATCAGTATCAGTATTAGTGCCAGTGATCAAAGTCAAGTCAAAGTCAGCTTTATTGTCAATTCTGCCATACGTACAGTACATACATACAGAGAATTGAAATTCTATGACTCTCAGACCCTAGGTGCCTAACAACAAAACAATAACAACAAAAGTTTAACAGTAACAACAACAGAAGAAAGATTAAAAAAAGATGGATAAAGTGAATTATAGAGGTAAAGTGGCGATGGCAAATAGTGCAAACAATAGTAACAATAGTGCAATTTCAGATTTAAGTCAGTGCAGGTATAAAATAAAATGATAAGAGTGTGTGCAAAAAAAGAGTCTGTAAGAGGGGAGACCAATTCCTCAGAGAGACAATATAATGAGGTAGATGAAGATGAAGGGAGGAGAACTGGGGGTGCTCTCACCCTTCTCCACGTTCAGAGAGAGATTGTTGTCGCCACACCACATGGCCAGGCGGCTCACCTCGCTCCTGAAGTTTGTCTCATCATCGTTGCTAGTGAGACCAACTACAGTCGTGTCGTCCGCAAACTTGATGAAGAGATTGCTGTTGTGTATGGATGTGCAGTCATGTGTCAGCAGAGTGAAAAGGAGGGGGCTCAACACACATCCCTGAGGGGCTCCAGTGTTCATGATGATGGAGCTGGATGAGTTACTGCCGACCCGAACTGCCTGAGGTCATCCCGTCAGGAAGTCCAGCAACCAGTTGCACATCGATGTGCTGAGTCCCAGCTGTGACAGTTTTTGAGTGAGCTGTAGAGGGATGATTGTATTGAATGCTGAACTAAAGTCTATGAACAGCATTCTGACATAAGTGTCTTTATTTTCCAGGTGAGTGAGTGCTGAATGGACGGTGGTGGCGATGGCGTCATCGGTCGAGCGTTTAGACCGATATGCAAATTGGTAGGGGTCCAGGGAGGGGGGGAGGACAGACTTAATGTGGTGCATGACTAGCCGCTCAAAGCACTTCATAAGGATGGGGGTAAGTGCGACTGGACGGTAGTCGTTGAAGCAGGATGGAGATGATTTCTTAGGGACTGGAATGATGGTGGTTGCTTTGAAGCATGTGGGGACGACAGCTTGACTCAGTGAGGAGATGTTGAAGATGCCTCTGCACAGTCTCTCAATACACGTCCAGGAATGTTGTCAGGACCTGGAGCTTTGCGTGCTTTGACCCTGCTGAGGGATCTTCTCACGCTGTCCCTGAGCAGTGACAACATCAGGTCATCGGGAGGAGGTGGTGACTTCTGTGCAGTGGTGCTGTTGTGAGCTTCAAAGCGAGCAAAGAAAGTGTTCAGCTCATTCAGCAGGGGGGTGGAGCTGTCACATGTCCGTGCAGGGGGCTTATAGTCTGTGATGGTCTGAATACCCTGCCACAGGCTCCTTGTGTCTCTGCTGTCGCTGAAACGATGGGCTATCCTCCTGGAGTACTGTCTCTTAGCCTTCCTGTTGCCGCGTGACAGGTTGGCCCTTGCTGTCCTCAGGCCCACCTCATCTCCAGCTCTGAAGGCAGCGTTACGCGTCTTCAGAAGTCTGTAGACATTTCCTGTCAGCCACGGTTTTTGGTTGGGCCAGACTGTGATGGTCTTTGTGACTGTTACATCATCCATGCACTTGGTGATATAAGTAACAGTCTCTGAGTACTCCTGGAGGTCTGTGGTGTTGTTGTAGGTTGCAGCCTGTTTAAACATGTCCCAGTCAGTGGTGTCGAAGCAGTCTTGAAGAGCCTCTGATGACCCTTCAGGCCAGACTTGAATCTGCTTCTGGACTGGTTTGGTGGCTTTCACAAGTGGTCTGTATGCTGGCATTAACATAACAGTGATGTGATCTGAAGCACCAAGGTGGGGGAGGGGAAGGGCTTTGTAAGCTCCTCTCTGTGTAGTGTACACAAGGTCCAGAGTGTTTTTACCACGTGTTGGGAAGTCAATGTGTTGATGAATTTTTGGAAGCACACTCTTTAAGTCTGCATGGTTGAAATCTCCAGCCAAGATGAGAAAAGCATCTGGGTGGGCTGTCTGCTGATCGCTGATGTGTTTATAAAGATTATTTAGTGCCTCACTCCTGTTGTTGTTGGAGCTGGGGGGGGGTGTATACAGCAACAAGTATAATGTGCATGTCCGATGGCATGTGCGCTGATCGAGCTGAATGGCGCGGTCCGGAACGCTGTTGTTGAGCCATGTTTCCGTGAACACAAAAACACAACAGTCTCTTACAGTCTTCCGAGTAGAGCAAAGAAGACGAAGATCATCCAGTTTATTGTACAACGAGCGTACGTTAGCGAGAATGATGGTGGGGATAGCCGGCTTGTGTGGTTTAGCCGCTAGCCTGACACGGATACCTCCGCGCTTCCCCCTCTTCTGTTTCCTCTCACCCCGTTTGTGGCGCCTCCACTGTGGGAGAGGTGCAGTAGTGGGGGACGGTGATGGGGTAGGCCCCCGGAGAAGGCCATGATCCCGCAGATCTTGAGCGAGCGCCGATCTTGGATTGAAGACTGTAGTTTTTCCAACCTCGAGCAGAAACTCACGTCTGTAGCTGAGTTTGCAGATGAACGGACGCGACAAGGACGTACAAAAACACTGTGATTTACACGACGAAAAACACAAAAACACCGGTCCGTCGGGAGAGAGAGAAGCAGCTGCGTGTGCACGCACCGCCATCTTGAGTTTTCACTTCTATAGTGATACTGGCCTTCATTCATAAAAAAGTGCCATTACAGCAAATATTTAAAATACGCTGTCTTTAAGTTGTTTCTACATTAATTTGGAAATTAATGAAATTATTACAATATAAATATACTAAAAACGCTTATTATTATTTTTACTTTTATTATTTTATTTTCAAAAATAAATATTTTGTATATATAAATGAAATGGGTTTGTCAGTGTCATATAAGTATAAAAAAAAATAAAAAAATAAAAAATTAAAAATGTATAGATACTGAAAGCATGACATTCAAATTGCAAATGCAAAATTGGCCAGTATGCCAATGAAAAACAAACATTTAAAATAAGGGTACATTTACACAACAACAATGTACTAAAAATGGAACAGGTTTTCCTTTTTCACAGACAACAACATTGTCAAAACTGTCCCGTTCACAGATCCGCAAAAACATTTAAAGACGCTGTATTATTCATGCCAGGCCACTAGTTGCAGATATCACTTAGTCTATAGACTGAGCATGTAATACCCATGTGCATGACGCCACAGTTTTCACAAATTCACATTTTTCTAGCTTATACTGAGATAGCGGTATCGTTTTCAAAAGTTTGCATTTTCAGTCCCTCAAAATGCCATAGTCGTGTAAATGAACGGCCGAAATGCATTAAAAGTTTTGCATTTTTAGTTGAAAACGATGTTGTGTAAACTAAATCTTTTAACATAAAGCTGCTATTTTGAAGTATGTTCCACTTCGTGAAGTGTACAAGGGAAGTTTCTATGGATAGTATTCATATGTACACTTCAGGCAGCTTCATATACCACAATGCAACACGAGTTCCAGTTCCAGTTTTGTTCCAGTTCAGTCCATTGCAAATGTTCCGCCAGTAGTGGGCACGCATGTAACGTAAGCAATGACGCACATCCGAGTGAAAGAGATGGAGGGTAGTTAGCGAGAGCTTTGGGAAGGCCTCTGCGTGATTGCGTCGTGAAGCACCTATGAAATCAGTCCAATGGAGTGACGGAACCTCATGGGCGGGTGACGTCATCCACCAGGAAATTATAAAGCACACCTGCACCAAACACAGTCAGCTTCTGTGCCTTCAGCAAGCGCTCTATGTATCATTGTCTGTCAGTTTGGTGTTTTTGTCTGTCTTAGTGAAAGAATACTAAACAAGAATTTTCACCACACACACAAAAAAATCATAATTATAATACATTTATACTGACAAGTGGTATACACATTTAAGTTAAATGGAACGTGCAAACAACATTTCGGAAAGTGTGTTCATAGAGTGGGGATACCCACTCTATGTGTGTTGTTTGTATGGTAGCTCAGCACGCTCAGGCAGCTCTTGAGGGAGCTGGCTGTGAGCACTGTGAGCGTCTGCCCACGATAACGCTGCCCTCCCGCCAAGTGCTCATCGAGGAGAGCGCTTCGGCTCACGTTTCCCGCGGCTTCAGTTGTGGGGATCGCGAATGGGTCCAGTGTTTCATCTCAGGATTGGAAGCACGCTGTGCGGTTTCTTCCGCCCCGAGTGAAGTGCAGAGGCAGTAATCATATGTATGTGTATATGTATGTTCATTCATAAATTTCCCAAAAGTGTAAGAAAAGCACATAGTGGCAGATTGCGCGTTTGCCGAGGCAGCGCGTAGATTGTAGTCTGTTATAAAGATTTTAGTGGCTCGGATCGCGTGTTTGCCGAGACAGCGCGTAGATTACGGTCTGCAATAAAGAATCAATGGCTTGGATCTCGTGTTTGCCGAGGCAATACGTAGATTATGTATCCGCAATTTATTTATTGCGTTAAATAAGAGGCGTTCCCAAAAGCGATGACGCAGCGTCTCGTTCCCTATTCAGGGAACTAAGGTTACATACGTAACCGAGACGTTAATCAGTACACAAATTGTATCTGAGAACGACCTGATTACAAATCATGCATAATTATATATTTCCCTTACACATTCAAATGACTTTAACCTAAAATCTTGATGTTGAACAAAAGTTCATGCCACCCACTTACCCTTCAATCAGGAAACGTCACATTATACAAACACAACAGCCGTGTCTGTGAGCATTGCTTTGGCTGCCGGCCTGATTCGGTCAGGGCCGCTGGGTTTGCAAGGGCTAGGCTGGATTTAGTTACCTAATGTAGAATTTTTGTTTAACAACAACAGAAAGTGCCTAATTCAGACCAGAAATGACCAGGGCAGAGAAAAACAGCTCCCTGTCAGAAATCATCTGCCCTGAAAATTCACTCAAGGTCATCTTTCTGGACAGTTCCAGTGTTGTCCTTTTACGGAGCCCCTGTCATCCCTCAAACCGTAAGATTTAATTGCATTAATTGTGTAAATGGTTTGCGATTGTGCAGAGCAGTTATATAAGGCATAAATTAATCAAAGAAACCTGAGTTTGTAGAAATAAACCTAATATGGTGATTCACACCCAGAAAACATATGCATCAAGTCAATTAAAAGGGTTGATGTACAGGTCAAGATTGTGATGAAATGTCTCAAATGCAATTTGTCAGACAATGATCGAGCCCTGTGATTGGTTGTCTGATTGAAAGACCTCTTGCCCTGCATTGTTCAGATGGTGATGTAAGCCATTATGCCATTTTTACATAAAGTTCTTTTTAGAAGATTGATTGATTATTGAGTACATTTAATGGTTAATAAATTCCCCATATGATGTGTTTGTTTGTGGAAATGTATAATCAAAAACTAGGCCTATATGTACTGCAGTTATATAAATAAAATGTTATTCTATTTTAATTTACATTTAATTGATTTGTATTCTAAATTGCCATTTCATTTATTTTATTTAATAAATTAAATAAGAAATATTGATTTAAAGACATATGTAACGTATTACACGTTAGCAATCCACGAGAGCAAGCAGGAAGATGATTAAACTGACTTTTAACCCCTTAAATGCCACGCCCCTTTTTGAGAATAGACGTGGAAATCTAAACTTATATGGTAATTCAAAAATGAATTACAAAAATATACTTGTTTTAAAGAAGACACTCATTGGATTATTGAAAGGACAGTGAAATGAAAGTATGAAAAATTTATTGAAGTTTAAATTTACTGTAAATCAAATGTTCTGTACATGTCCTAATGCTATTTCATGCATTCTGACTTATTTACACTGTTAAAGAGTTGATCCTCGTGCTAAACATAGCCAACATTTCAAAACACGAGTTGGACGTATGACAGAGTATTTCTGTGCCAAATACACTCCTTCAGGATTCAAACAAGTTTCAGAAAGTGTTTTTTTTTTTTTTTTTTTTTTTTTTTTTTTTGTATGGCCCTGTATGACATCATAAAGGGCGAAATTCCTTGTATGGGGACTTCTCCCGGATGAGCGCGCACACACACACACACACACACACACACACACACACACACACACACACACACACAGACACACACACACACACACAGACACACACAGACACACACACACACACACACACACACACACACACACACACACACACACACACACACACAGACACACACACATCAACCAGAGCGAGAGCAAGAGCGCACCATCAACGAGCTTCGTTCGGGTTATGGGAGCTGTCGACAGCGCTGCCATTGTGTTTTTAGACCACGAAATCAACACTGTCACTAAAGAAGTGTGTTTCTGGTTGTGGGGGAAAGAGCACCTTGTTCAGCTTCCCAAATAACCCAGCGTTAAGGGAACAGTGGATTCCGTTTGTTTTCCCGGGAGTTCTGCAAGAGTGTGTTTGTTTGTTCGCGGTCATGAGTGGAAACCGCAGGCGATGAGTGAAACTGCATCAGATGTGTGTGTTTTGTTGGCAGTCGGTGCGTAAGTGCATATAATGTGAACAACACCAACGTATAGTGAATCAAGAGTTATCCAGGGATAATGCCATGATGTATTGTGTGTGTGTGTGTGTGTGCTCGTGACTCTTTAGCTCCGCCCACTGCATGCCTCCACGAGCTCGGCTGTTTTCAGAAAGAATCGCTACAGCGTATCTGTCTTTTATAAACATGATATAACTAAAGACTCTTCGGAGATATGAAGGATGCAATACTACTCTACAGGTACTCAAGATTAACATGAGACTGGCAGAAACTGTGTGTGTAATGTACCCTTTAAATAGATCAATGCAGGCCTACCTGAAAAACTTAAAGCACTGTTTATTTCATTTGTATCTTTGTTTTATTGTATTTGTCTTATTGTTTGTAGTTGTTATTTTTAATAACAAAGATACATTAAAATTAAAAAAATAATAATACTTTTTTTCGTCAGGTGTATTTGTTTACCTGGATGTTCTGGATGTTAAGTTTTAGGTTGATATAATTATATATTACCAAGATGACCAAAGCATTTTTGGTATTTAAATATTGACATTACATTTCTTTTTGTCTGTTTACATTGATGTTAAAATTATATTGTCAGATTTGTGACATTACTTTTTGCTAAAACTGCTGGTCACTTTCAGAAGTTGTAGCAGTGCTTTCTTTCCCCAGAAAGAATGTGAAACACATAAATGGTATCATTCTCAGTTTTTAAATATTTTTAAATGTAATTTAAACAGATTTTACACACTTAAAGCAATATCGTATTGCATACTGAATTTCGCGTTACTTAACAAGGTATTGCATATCGCATTTTTCTTAAATATCGCACAGCCCCAACTAAAACTAAACCAAAACATGTGATAACAGCTTTTAATTTTATTCTCCTATTATGCAGTTTTATTTCTGTTTTCATCATTTTTCTGCTGATTTCTCGAGGAGCCTGCTTTAAAGATGCTATATAAATTAAGATAATAATTTAACAATAAAATAATAAACATTACTATATAAATTAATTCTAATTTCATTTCTGAATGGCACACATAACCTTGCTAGTCCATCGCACAAGGCAAACTTTGAAGCATGACCAAAACTACTCCCATCCAAGGTAATTGTTGGGGGAAATGTAATGTTATGTTTTTTGGGGGTCTGACGTCTGATGTCTGACACTGCAGTACTAACACCGCTCATACTCATAATGAAAGCTCTTATCATGCCTAAAGGGACCGCTAGCTTCCAGCTAGCAATTGGCTGCATAATTTATCAGTAAACCGCTGATTTATCATGCATGCATTCGTGGTTCCAAGTTACAACATTGTTTATAGTACAGATGATGATAATAGTTAATGATCCTAAAGGTTAATTTCACTCTTTCAGCCTCTGTTGAATCAAAGCATGCTTTGTTGAAATACAACAGTGATTTTGAAGCACATATGACATTTAGGTCATGCAAGCATATGCGAGGTTTGTTGTACCGATACTGGTTTCAAAGGAATTACCTCACAAATACAGCTAAAACTCCTCAAATTGCCACCATGTGTCACACACAAATTTTGTTGTTGTACTCCAAAGGTGATAAATGGTGAAATTTTAACTAAACTAATTAGACATCAAACATGTGTGAAGATTTATACTGATTTAACTGAAAGCAATACTAATGTGTAAACCACAATTATTAATTTTTTGGCAATCTTTTTTGGTCTTGTTCTCTCTCATTTTCAAAGATTAGGTCAAAACATGCCTCACTCTCTCACTAATGTTCTCCACCTGCACAAATACACACACACTCACTCTTGAAGCCTTACAAAAATAAAACCATCAGAACAGTACGACAGCCTCTCAGTTTGGGCTGTCTGACTGTGATGATAAGGATGATTAATTCACATCCCCTGCGATGATTCAGTAGCGTTTATGATTGGTCATGGAAATGCAGACCTCATAAAACCCCACATTAGGCAGAACAGAAACATATATTTTGCAGAGCAGGTTTTAAAAAGAGATCTTATTAAGGTGCTAGAATTACACTCAATAAATAGATGAATCATACTTGCTATGCAGGACCGGCCAAGGCTCTGTTGGTGCCCTAGGTGAGATTTTAGAAATAAAATAAAAAATGCTGCAAGTGCTTATCTTCCATTTGAACTGCAATTTACTATAATATAACATCAAAAGTGATAAACGGTAACATAAATATGAATAAATGGTGATGATAAACAACAACTAACAAATCTGGAAAAAGCCTTCACACATGAATTAAACAAATTCAATTAGACAAATATGATTATAACTATCTTGTAAAAGTGTATCTTGCATGGTATTTCATTTTATGCATATCTTATGAACAAACTACTAGTTAATGTAACCTAACCTATACCTTGTTTGGTGTCTACGAAGTTGTCATTTAAAGATCTGAATGACTGTGTATATAATATGTCGATACCTGTGCAACATATTAGTATTACAAGAATCTTTAATTGTTTTTTCATCGATTGCAACTTCAACACCATCGGACCAAACTATCAAGACTTTCTCCTGCGATGTTACACTGTACTGCTCTTCAACCGCTCAGGCAAATGCAAGTAACATACAATATACTAAATCGTTGTTTAGTTAGTCAAAGCTGTGAACCCCTTTGTTCAAACAAAGGATCTTGGAGTCATAACTGATGGTTCTCACATGCTTTTTCATAGCTTCATCCCTCTGTTCTGACCGGTTCTTCAACCACTTTAACTTTACATATTACCCATGTATGTTTTTGTTTTGTGCGTATGCGTTTCTGTTTAGTTTAGTTGTGTTCGTGATTTAGTTAATAAAACTTGTGCACAATACATATTTGGTTCTGATTCCTTGCCTGCAAATAAATTGTCACTTAAATGATCGATTTTGTTACACGCTCTAAGCGCTTTAAATACTAAGGAAGAATAATTTTTCTGTGGCCATGAAAAAAACCCTTCTCTTACAATTAAATAATAATCAATACTGAGTGTTCACAGGATGAACTGAGTGATTGATTGTAATGTTAATGTAGCTACATCAAGTTAATCTCATTAACTGATTCAGATATTCATAATTAATCATAATGAATAATCATAATGAGTTAGAAATAATTATTAATATTTCCCTTTGAGCTAAACCGCTATAGATCAATATTTCATGTCTAATTATTTACTTAAGTGGCAAGTAGCTTTGTAATAAGCGGGATAATGTACATCCAGCCGGCTGTTACTGCAGAATAAACTCCTTCAGGCTGATGCAAGTTCTGATCACTCGGTCTGGGTTTATTCTGCGATAACAACCGGCTGGATGTACATTATCCCTTACGTAGCCTATACTAAAAGGATGTTAATTGGAATAAACGCGCAGAAAGAGCACTCCATTTAAAATCACCAAAAAGCTGTCACTCATCGCAGTCTCATAAAGTTCCATTATAATCAATAAAGCAGTTTACAGTGAACAATGAATCTCTTACTTGCATCGTGTCAACACTTTGTTAACATGAGAGGAGCGTGTAGGCCCTATTTACACCTGCTATTAAGATCCGTTTAGTGGATCGGATCACAAGTAGATGAGGGAAACACATTCCCATTTATACCCAGAGCTGTTGATTTCTTCGATCTTTTGATCTAGCTTGCGCAATTTACATATTAATGCTAACGGAAGCGACGGAAAAACATAAGGAGAGCAGCAGCTTTCATTTCTGCTCTGTCAGGCACAAGACCACGCTGAACGCTGTGAGTGTTAGAGATCAGGAATGGTGAGAGAACATTGTGTTTGGTACGTTTTTCTTACTTGGGTCTTCAGCCGCCAAAGTTTAAATCCCACTTGTCTAGCGCGCTTTCCATAGGTCAGTAGTAGGGGGTCTTTTGTGGCTGCTCAAATGCATTCAACCACATGAGTGTTTACACTACAAAAGCAATCCAATCGAATGTGTTTTCGATTACCTTTGGACGTGGTCGAAAGTGGACAAGCTCAAAACGTTTTAGACCCTGTTTACACCTGTTTTTAGTGTCGTCCACTTGTGATCTGATCAACGAAAACACATCTTAATACCAGGTGTAAACAGGGCCTCAGAGTCAGCACTTAACAAAAACTCAGGGTCTGAGCGGTGAGTGGATTCTGACTAACTTAAACACCTCTGACTGGCCATTGATCAACACACATGTCTGTGACTGGCTTCACTGCTCAACACTGCAAAAACACGTTGTAAATAGAAACCCTTTGACGATCTCCAGAGCACAAACACAAATACGTACTGGAGTATGTCAAATCAGTTTTGCCAATATGATATTATTACAGTCTCACCTGAGGTTGCTCTTGCTTACGTTTGAGGGTGCTTAGCAACTGCCTATGTTGCCTATGCTACAGTCTGGCCCTGTTGCTATCTTTTCATCCACAATTGAAACTTCTGTCATCATTTACTCACCTTCATTTCATTTCAAATCCGCATTTAGCACAATGTTCACACTGTTCTTTTTCATGCCAGACTTGCAAACTCTGAAAAAAGACAAAAAGCAACATAGTTGTAATTAAAAAGTAGGTCCATCTGATTTGTGCATGACATTCAAAGACTTCTGAAACCCATATGATCCCAATTTGTTAAAAAAAACATGAGAACCAATGAGTTTGAAATCATCAGGTCAAACCTAGTGTGATGCATCTTCATGCACTCTGAATATAAACACATTTGTAGGGCGGCGCCTGAATAATCGGCTGCGGCCCGGAGGCTTGCTCCATACTTCATTTCGTTATACTGTACTTGTACATGTGTAATGACAAATAAACTTCAACTTCAACTTTAAGTTTTGGCCGTTAAAGAACAGCTGTAAACTGTAAAAAGTTTAAGTAAAGCAAGCCCAAAATGTGTAAAAAGAGGTCAAAAAGCTGATCTCTACCTTGCGATCACATATTTTTATGCAAGTACAATTTCATTGCCAACAGAAACCCCAACAATTAGTCATATCTCAGTTCCCAGAAAGTTCAATCAACTGGACGCTATTTGGCCCAATCATTCAGATATGATGAAATCTTGACAAATTGGCTGCTATATTTTGAAACCGAGTAGCTATATGGCTAATTGCTTTGGATTGCCTTTTAATCATTATCCTCAGCTTGAAGCGAGTCAAGGTGATGACTGCAGCCAGAGAGCTAGCCCGTGCTTTCAATCACATTTCATGCTTGTTTAATCATGTATGTGATCTACAGTGGTCTAATACTCCTGGGGAAGCCTTCGCTTCAGATTTGACCGAAAACTTCTTCAGGGGCTTGATTACATTACAATTAGGCTGTTTTTAGGCAGGTTTTGCACAGATGATGATATGTGACAACATAAAGGTGAGATATGAAATACAAGAGCAGCCTAATGGTAAAACTTGAGACACGTGTCGACTTTTCTTGTCCTTGGAAATGATTTTTTGATATAACTCCCTGTTGTATCATCTCATTAACTTGAACTTGAACTTGAATGAATATGCTTGTGTTATTATAATATAAAGGTACACTATGGAGGACTTCTCTGCTTTCACATATAATTTATAGAGAGTAAATTTAAATGCGTATTTGGCTTACTGTCCAGGGGGAGGGCTTCAAGCTCGGAACTTGGCCCAAACTCAGAGTACCCCCCCATGTATGTAACTGGTTAGAACAAAAAAAAAAGGGGGGTGGTGAAGGGATGCTGATAAACTGTCAACAAAACAGAGGTAAGACTGCTGCGTATATATACACACCTCTTATTGTTGATTAGCTGAGTGCTCTCCACCTGTGTCAATTATCTGAACGTGCTCCTCCCGAACCTTGTTAATAAAACTTCATATAGTGATCACAGGCAACTGCTTACATAAAATCACAATCATGTATGTAGAAGAGCAAACTGACAAAAACATTTCTCTGTAAGTAAACTTGAAAAAACCTTAGATGACATTAGAGAGCCCAGAAATTTCATAGCATACCTTTAAAGTCCTCATGAAAAGGAAGTTGTGATTCTTATTGTGACATATCTGAGTGAAACGGCTTCCCCTACAAGAAAAAAAAATGAAGGGCGGGACTTGATTTAGCCCATGATTTGATTGGAATTGATTGGATGGTTGTGGTTTGGTATTGGTGGGTCTCATTTGAGTGACAGGGTGCCCCGCCCTCACACCAATGTAAACGTCATCAGAGAAGAGATGTCGCTGCAGGAGAGAGGGGAAATTATTCTGATTATAAGGGCCTGAATTTTAAAAAATAATGATGTGCATGGATAAATCGTTAACAATAAATACTGCAATATTCTATAAAAAAACAATAAGAACAGTCAATTTTGAATTCATGGTGACTTTAAGGAATTATTGTGTTAAAGGCTTTTAGTCTTTCAGAAATATGCTCTAGTCAAGATCAGACACTTCAGTTTAAGCAGCATGATGTAACGTTACATGAGGATGTCTTGAATAGCAATGGGGAAAGGACTTTTAAAAGTAATGCATTACAATATTGCATTACTCCCTAAAAAGGCATTACTTGGTTACTTTTAATTGAAAAAAAGCCATGTGTTACTTCACTTTTGAGTACATTTTTCTCCCCAGGGCTGGGCTTGCTTATTTAATTTTTAATAACAAATAAACAAAAGTTCTATTTTTAGCAAATGTAAAGCCTCTTTCACACCAAAAGTGAAATGAATAAGCCTTCTGCTGGATTGCATAAGAATAGGACGCAAGAGAAGCAAGTTTCACAGTCTTATTTTAGCAATAAAAACAAACAAAAGTTAGCTTTAGCTTAGTTTGCTTAGTATGCTTTAAGGTCAAAAGTGAAGACATTGGTTAATAAAGTGAGATTAAATACACAAAGTATATTTGTCTAAGTTAACATTTATTTATTTATTTATTTATTTTTTGCAAGTAAGATGAGTAAATGCATGCTCATATTTAGTCTATAACTACAATGACCATTATGTTCACACACAATGCTTCTACACTTTCTCATGATTTCTCTCAACATGGGGACAAGAGAGCTCAGATTTAAAATGTAAATTTAAAAGTAATTCGTTACTTTGTCCCCAGAGTGTGTATGTGACGTTTTAGCTCAAAATACCCCACAGATCATTTTTATAGCATGTTAAAATTGTCACTTTATTTAGGGTGAGCAAAAACTCATAGTTTTTGTGCCCCTATAAAAGCAAACGAGTGACTGCTCCCAGCCCCCTTTCAGGAAAAGGGCGGAGCTTCAAGAGCTCGTGTTAGCAGCTCCGATTACCTCACGCAGACACGTACTGAAAATGTCAGAAACTGTTCAGCCTTTTATGTTCAAACTGGAGTCGGACAATGATGGAGAGACTCAAGAAGAAGTGACGACATGTAGAATGAGACTGGACGTTTCTGAATGGTTAGTTGATGAATTTATGTAGCTGATGTCATTAATTAGCATATTCTGTCATGATAATCTATAAATCGCTCGTGTGGGAACTGATGTAAGAACCAGAGAATATCTGCTGCATGAAGATAGAACAGGTATAGTTTAGTTTAATTATGGCTATAACTTGTGTTGTCATCTTGCTTTTATGACATGCTATTGCATTTGTTACATTCTGTATTGCAATAAATGTGAAAAGACAGCTTGAGCAGACTCCTAAATGTGCTTAACAACTCTTCTCTTCTCAACACGGCCTCACCCTCTTTGTTGTGTGTTCTCGGGGGCGGGGTTTATGTAAATTTTAGGGTTAGTAATGTCACTAAGCTCGTTGTAGTCCCTACCGGCCATTTGTTGTAGTCCTTAAAAGCGATTTCTGTAAAAGAAAATATCTCCTTTTGGTTTGTCGTAACTTTACAGATGTTGTTTATGCTCAAACAGCAACATTACACTAGCCTAGAAATCTAGACGCACCCTAGCGGCAGCAAGTCTAATTTGCTGCGAGTGTAGTCTAGCAACTCTCGGTAGACCTGCGAGCTGGAAAAACCAAACTCTGGTCAGGCCAATCACATCATATATAGAGGCGGTGGGCGGGCTTTACATAATGACGGCAGAATTGCCGCGGTTCCACGTGCTACTTAAAAACAAAGAAGCTGGCGAACAGCGGCCTTTCGAATCGGCTTTGGCCGTGACTCTGGGAGACTTGTTGTTAAGCTTTTCTTTGAGAAAAGAACAAAGAACGGCACTGAAGTCATTCTTAAGAAAGGAAGATGTGTTCTGAGTTTTGCCGACCGGATACGGTGAAAGTTTAATCTATCAACTAGCTCCGCTTCACCTTCTTCATTGCTCTGGTTGGTTGTAGTGCTATCCTATTGCGTGCAGAGGGAATGTGAAAGACAGCTGTTTATCCCGCCTCTCGGATTGAGCCCTGCCAATGGAGAGTTCCCAGGCCCAACATCTTGATGTGGCTCTGGCTTGTCAGGCTAACATTACACACTAACTAAAGTTAAAAAAGTTAAATCAATCTTTAAAGTTAATTTTGATATTATCAAAATTATTTCTGTAAGTTTATCAAACAAGATTAGTTTTTTTAGAGTGACACAAACCAAATGGCACAACAAATCACAGAATTCATCAGACCAATTTCTAATACTTACTGATGTTTAAACTGGATTTCCAACTAAAATTATGTCACTTCCTTAAGGATGAGGTCATTAGAAAGCGGTTTGTGTTAGTTAAAGGGATTTTACAAAAGATAGAACGACTCAGGAAAAATATTCCCAAGAAAACATGTTTTCATTTACATTTACAAACAAGTTTTTTTTTTTTTTTTTTTTATGATAGTAAGAATAGCATCTCAATAGAATCTGCTCAAATCAGGAAGTGATTTAAAATGATACAGTGTTAAAAGGAAAATAATTGATCTTTTAAAATGTGAATTTAAAGGATTAATTCAGCCAAAAACTCACCCTCAAGCCATCATAGGTATATATGACTTTCTCCTTTCAATTAAAAATATCCTGGTTCTTGCAAACTTTATAATGGGAGTGAATGAGACCTTAAATTTTGAAGCCTAAAAATGCATCCATCCATCATAAAAGTAATCCATATGTAAATGCACATGCGATAAAAGTAATACTTTTTGGGTGAACTAACCCTTTAATGTTTTATCCTATTAAGGCATATAATCTGATCATATATTGCAGTAGGAATGACCCGTATATGATGCAAGACAATATAACAGAAATAAGATGCTAACACCTGATGTTTTTATCATTATTTCACCTGTCATTGTGTTTATTGGACCAGGTCTTTACCATAAAACATGCGTTTGGATGAAATGACTGAAGTCTAGCTTGGACAACTGACAAAAGCTGGACATTTTAACGGGAGCAACTTCAGAAGGTCATGAGCAAATGCCTGTCATGGTTGACAATTTTAGAGTCTTCGCAAAAAAACAGCGCTCAGTTCCCAAGACAACATGAACCCACTGAAATTTAATTGCAATCTCATGGCTTGTCTTCTTAATAACTCTTTTTGATTACTCTGTTTATTTTAGCCTCTGGTGCTGTTTTATCAACCAGTAGGTACTGTACTTGATTGTGAATCGCAATTATCTCCCGAAAGCCAACAATCAACATGTTACTGTTGCGATTCCATCAGGCCCTCTTAAACAAATTAAGGCCGGGGTGTTTAAACTACTTGTCGAGTGTTGCCATTTGGATTTCTGGCCGTGTTCAAGCTCTGCGTAAATCCTATCTTATCTCTGTTTTTCTTGCGAGATTGGAGTACGTTTCTACGAAATCAGAACCACTCGTAAACACGTTCCCTTCAAGCTTTGTTTCCTTTGGAGTGACCACTGGAGCTGGCAACATGGACCAGATTTGCAATCTCAAAAACCGAGCCAGCGAGAAATGTGTTTAAGCTTTAAGGAATGACCTTCTAAATATACCAAGAGAGAAAATATAAACAGTTTCAACGAAAAAGCAATCAATCTTATCTGGAGGAGTGCAGTATCAGCAATTTAAACGTGATGTTGTACACACTATATGTCCTTTAATATATCATTCAGCAAATCATTAATTTTATGTGGAAAAGCTACACTTACATGTGCTCTGTTGATCTGACAACAATGAACGTGTCAGAGTAATCAACATCTGAGATAAAACGGCAGGACATGCTTAATATCGTTCAACTTATGCTCAGCTAGTTAAATTGTGCAACTGGAGCTGCATTTCAATTTGTGTGCTTAGATTTATAAGAAAATTAGATTTAAAATTTGAGTGTTCTCTGATATTTAGTACAGATGCTGATTGTACATGAATATGATAATAAATTGAACATCTAAAATCATCTCAGATGTATTTGAAGAAGGTTACGATTTTGACACTTTATTTTTATTTCCAGAACTGAAAATTACCTGGCTCAAAAGCATCATATATTCAAACTAAACTGCAAGAATGGCCACACTCTAAAAAAACACTGGGTTGTTTTTTAACCCAAGGGCTGGGTAAATATAAGACAGAACACATGTTGGGTTTATTTAACCTAGCATAATGGGTTGATTCATTTTACTATAACACCATCTTATTTTTTATTTTTTTACTTTATACATGAATTAATGTTCACGAATGAACTTAAATCCTCTAAACTTTTTTTAATACTCCACACAACCACAGCTGCATGATAATTCCTTTATTTACGATCATATTTTAATGTGTAGCATATTTTATATAGTTTTTAGTACATATTTCCTACATTTAAGGTAATTTAAGAAACATTAGAAGTAAAAATTCAAAGTAAATAAAAAAAAAAACTAGAAGTAATTCAAGTGTAATCGAGCAGTCTCCTGTTGTCCCGTTTCCACGGTAACAGCGCTGGATCTCGTGCCGGAGCTTGTGTCGTGTTCAGCAGGGGAACCTCTAACTTCAGACTGACTCCATAACCTGTCCATAAACAATCAGTGTACAGTTCTGACAACATATTTTAAGATCATAAATATTTATATTCTGTATCTTTTTGGATAAAATCATAACGTTTAATGCAAGAAAAGACAGACACAACACTCGTTTAGGTGACTCACCTCGCACCCTTGTATGTTGCTCTTGCTTTGTATAAAATTAAACTATATACAGCACAATAATGCATTTATAAAATAAAATGTAAACAAACCTGTATTTTACCAAAGACATGCACCAACTTGATGGCTGAAAAAGCCAGCGATTAATAACTCAACCCCTGGGTTGTTACGTCTGACCCAGGAGCTGGGTAACACAAAAAACACCCAAACACTGGGTTGTTACGTCTGACCCAGGATCTGGGTAACACAGAAACCACCCAAACACTGGGTTGATACGTCTGACCCAGGATCTGGGTAACACAAAAACCACCCAAACACTGGGTTGATACGTCTGACCCAGGATCTGGGTAACACAAAAACCACCCAAACACTGGGTTGTTACGTCTGACCCAGGATCTGGGTAACACAAAAACCACCCAAACACTGGGTTGATACGTCTGACCCAGGATCTGGGTAACACAAAAACCATCCAAACACTGGGTTGTTACGTCTGACCCGGGATCTGTGTAACACAAAACTACCCAAACACTGGGTTGTTATGTCTGACCCGGGATCTGTGTAACACAAAAACCACCCAAACACTGTGTTGTTACGTCTGACCCAGGATCTGTGTAACACAAAAACTACCCAAACACTGGGTTGTTACAAAGGGGCTGAAAACACTGGACCTGACAGAAACCCCCTAACCTGTAAGTAATGTAATCACTAGCTATGTTTACATCGACCCTGATGCGACTGTAATCAGACTAGTAGTATAATCAGAATAAAAAAAAGTCACATGTAATCGGAATCGGAATGAATTGCCCAGATCTGATTAAAATTTCATTTTCCTTTTGTAATCCGATCGAGAGGGCCTGTAAACGCTTGAACTGGAGAGTAATGACGTATGACACGCGGAACGGACTGTTAATGTGCTCGTCGTCGCCTAATTAGGACCCGAAATAGATAGATATTAAGTCTGCTTTGTAAAACAAAGAAAGGGAAGATGGTTAGTATGCAACAACCACAGGAAACTCTGTATATTCGTGCAATGTGCGCATGTCAAAAGATTAAATCCGATTCAGATTGAAGCAAAAAGTGTCCATGTTAAAATTCGAAGGGGTTAGAAAATAAGGTGTAAAATTCGAAGGGGTTAAAAAATAAGGTGTAAAATGCTCAAAACTAAATTATGACTTCTTCTGTCGCAAGGAAGCTTGACTAGCACTATAAATAGACTTCAGGGAAAAATAAGATCATTAAAAAGAAAGATGTGACCACCAGTCGATATGTGATTTACAAAGAATGCCATGTTTGTATCATACAGTATACGGTTTTCATTAGTGTCATGCAAAACATATTCTTTCAAATTAAACAAAATGTGGTGTTTGTGAAGGCAATTTAAACATGGTGCTGAAGTAATTCCCAGTACCAGCTCACAAACCACCAGGGAGGTATTTGTTTGGTTTGGTTTAGTTTGTTTTTGCTCTATTGTGGCAGTGTCTGACTGCATATACAATTGTCAAATGATTACACGCATCACCCAATGAACACTGAAAGGTCACTCAAGGTGACAATGTCTGGTCTTAAACTACTCTAGCAATGATGTTTGGTTTATTTTTAATGACATTCAGGGAATTTATGTGATGTTATGTGACCCACCTTTGAACTTTTAAAAATGATGTCAATTAAATTATGAATTGCACTAATACTGGCAATATATGTAAAAAAAAAAAAAAAAAAAAAAAAAAAGTCTGCTAAATGAAAATCTGAAACTGAATCTGCATCAGCCTCCTCAGAGGAGAGAGCATGCGAGGTTTAAGGGGGCATGTTTAACTATGGTCAGAGTTTCTAAGGGTCTGGGGTCTGTGCAGTGTTCAAACTTCCCTCATTAATCCTCCTTCGAGTAGGAAACTTCCTGCAGCTAAGAGCACTGCTCCCTAGAGAGATGTAATTTACAGACTGCAGAACAATTGGTTCATGAACGCTGTCTGCAGCATTCTCTCTTTCACATGTGCACACAAACATAAACACACACACCGTAACATCCCAACCAACCGCCCCCAAAAAAATGGCAAGACCGCGATTGATGTCTGTTCAGGTCAAAGCTGACAATGTCCCAGAGGGGTTGTTTCGCACTTTGCAGTTTGACAATGGGACAACATTTTCTAGAATGTTGCCCTAAAAGCAACACAGGGGTGAGCAATTATAATAATTTGTTAATGTCTGTATTCCCATAGTTGAATAGATGTTTTGAATTATAGTCTGTGTATGAGTGTGTTTGCGCAATCTTCTAAATGCCAAAGTTATCTACATTTATACTGTGCACTGTAAAAAAGTTGCTGCCTTAAATTTAAGTACAATCAACTTGGATGTTTAAGTCATTTCAACTTAAATTACATTAAACTGGCTTTAAAAAATGGTTGAATCTTGTATATCATAAAAAAGCTGAAAATTGCTTAAAGGGGTACTTCAGCGCTGGGAAGATGAATGTGTATTTAAACTGGGTCATTTATGTAGTAGAAATGTGAAATTATTTTTAAATTTGGTGCCTTCTAGACTGAGAAAAGACAGACAATTTATTTTTGGCTCATGTGGATGAAAGACAACAACTCCCAGAATGCACTTGCTTCTCTGCCCTACGAGGCCACTCCCAAAGCCACAGCTACTGGATCAGTTGCCCACCGCGGCACCGCCCCTACCGTTGTTTTCATTTTCATAATAAAATCATTTAGTTCAGTTAGAGAACAGACACTACAATTAAAAACTGAACGTGTTCAATATAATGTGAGTGAGTCGAGCGAGTGTCACGGCACAAACGCAGCAGGAGTCAGATCTCATTCATCACGAGAGCGAAGAGCTGAGGTAAGCGCAGGTGCGGCATACATTCACAGCGCGTGTTCAGATCACGTCTATGGAAGCTTATATATATCATTTGTTTACCTGCATGTCACGTGACCTTTAACCAACATCAGAGAATCATGAACATGTGAATAGGTATTGAAATATTAAAATCTGGTGGATAATAAAATTAATATTAATAAACAACTAATAAAAACAGGCCATTTCTAGACACAATATCACAGAAATATTGAGACATTCAGCAACCACCTTAACCATCCAGAATTCCATAGCAACCACCCAACTTAAAACATATGTATTAAATTTGGGTGTTTATTAAATAGCAGAGTTTGTTGACAGTTAACACATGGCAGGTGTGCATATGTGTGTGTAGGGTTAAAAGGTTACAGGCATCTGATCAATTTAAATAAAGCACACGGAGACACCTGAATAATCGCAACTTACAGACCATATCATTCATTGTTGTAGAATATATTGTCAGAGCAATCACATAACCCTATAAGCAATGCATCTGTTATGCCAAACACCACTAATAGCAGTTCAACTAGAGGTGCTTTAATCATACTCATAAATCGTGGAAAAAAGAGGGTGTTTGCATTCTTAGGAACACATGTGTCAGGTCAGATGCTGTTCGCTCAGCATCAAGCTCACAGCACATCATATAATGTGTCACTTCACATTGTATTTGGCATGTTTTCACCGAGACTCCCACTGAGATGTTTAAGGTTTGTTGTGAAGTTTCATTGTGAGTTGGTGACCCTGCGCTGAGCGGATGACCTCTGAACTTGTTGCCTCTGTAGAAACATCCCGTATGATGTTCATTTCCAACAGAAGACTGACTTTAATGTATTGCATATCTATTTTTATCAAGTGAACACTGCCATCTAGTGCATGCATATGAAACAACGACACTCTGGCCGTTTCTCAAAACCAAGTATCCGAACTTCAGACTTGCGTCTGAAGATCAGACTTGCCAAGTTCGACTCAGGAGCATAGACATAATAAATACATAGACGCCCTATTTGCCGCTGGACCGTACGTCAACGGCGCCGCCATATTGAGGAGGGCAACTTTCCCATAACTCTAATAACTGGGAATTGAGAAAAATGCCTGCTTCGTGTGCTGCTTGGGGTTGTACAATCGCAATTGGAAACAGGTCATGGGGGAATTACCTTTCACACAACTAAGGCTGTTTCTGGTTGTATTTGGTCATTATATAATTAGTAATATTGACTAGTTGGCCATCGGAGTCAGTCATACTAAAATAGCTAGTGATGTTGTGACATGAGGTGACATGATTTATACTATAGTTTTAGCTTATTTTTTATATTATAAAGTACATTTCCTGAAATCTAAATATTAATCTATATTTTCTTAAAATCGACTTTTATGACAAGGCGGCTGACATATTGTGACTCTTAACGTGAGTTAACTAACATTAAATTAGTTGGCTAGCTAACTTTTCTCACACATTGAAGGTTTCCCAAAGACAAAGAGTTGAGGAGACAGTGGGAAGTTGATGATTCCTGAACAGAGCTAGCTCTACGATTTCAGCACACCGGTTTAGCCGATTCGAGCATCAGGTAGGGATTTCAGAAATTACATTAAAAAATATATATATAATCTGGAAAGAGGCAATATCTGTATTAAAGGAAGAGCTGCATGATTAATCGTACAAATAATAATAATAATAATAATAATTCAAATAATTCACCTACTATCTTATTCTTAAATGACAATTATGTCTATTAAACCTTTGTCAAGTCGGATTACAGCAAAAAAAAATCGTGATTCATCCAGAATCACAAATATATCCATTATTGTGCTTATCTAGTTTACCCAAATATGAAACTTTGCTGGTAGTCACCATCAGGCCAAGATGTGTATATGACATATGGCCTGGTGAACACATTATCAGCAAATTTTCATTTTTGGGTTAACTATTCCTGAAGTGTGTGTGTGTGTGTGTGTGTGGTTTTTAGGGGATGGAATAACAATCCTTCTGCAGGCCAGTTCCAGGGCATTTTCCGGCGTTTCATGGTCCATTGCAGTGTCTCTCCAAGCACTTCAGGGAATGTGGAACCACAGGATGAGACCGTGTCGCTATCAGGGGTCCGTTCTTTGTACGTCACTAACTCAGTTAGCCGGATTTGATTGTTGGCGATTTGGCATGATCTTGGATTGTTTGGTTCTTCGACACTCATCCTGGACTTGCTGTCATAGCAACGGGTCTGTAAGCTTAAACCTGCTCGGGAGCAGCTTCTTTCATGTAAACAGGATTAGATTGCATCTTGAGGTGATACTTAAAATCTGTCCCAGCCACTGCTACTTTATTATTACAAGAGTTCATTACTGAACCAATAATAATTTTAATAATATAAAAATGTATTTGAAAATAATATTATAATGTTGTGTATAATACTATAGACACCGCCACTTGATTTATTTGTGATGGAATAATAATTTTATTGTGGTCTTACACACATGCTGTAACTTAACACAGCTTGATCCAGATATTTTAATCCAATCTGCAAATTCGTTTGAAGAACCAAATTAGCCAGAGATCAGTTATCACGATTAAAAGATCTGGGATCTGTCAAATCATCTCAGATGTGTTAAGCGAGGTATGAAGAACGGACCCCAGCTTTTGAAATGTCATCTCTGTACCCTTTTGAAAAAGTTTCTGCACTTGTGTGTGACCACAGCTACCTGCCAACCCGCTTTGGTAGCCTTGTGGACAATGCACCTCAGGTTTTGTGGTGCGTCAGATTTTGAGAAAGCTCTCCTGTGCTAGCTTGGTGGCAGATGCTGTACCTGCGTCTTCTGATCAGAACTACCACTTGCTTTCACTGAAAGCTGATGATTCCTTCTGAAGGTACAGTGAAGGTGGTTTTCTCAAGGAGCACATTCAAGAGAAACATTTTTTCTCTCGTCATTAGTTGTGACTGTCTTTCACAAACCACATTGCCAAACATAACACGCTGGCACTACGGAGCGGCCACACAAGAAAAAAGCTCTGCAAAACAGTTCTTTTCAAAGGGTTTTTAGCTACAAAGAATGACTGATTATAGATGATTGATGGATAATATATAGCCTTTTGTTATTATTATTATTATTATACCAATACTATTATATTATTATTGTACCAGTCACTATTTAATTTACTATTTTTATTATTGTCTATTATATTGTATTGTATTTTTATTATATTGTATTTGCTATTATTATTATACCAATGTTATTATATTTTATTGTACTAGTCACTATTTAATATTTTGTATTATTGTCTATATTATTCTGCAATTTATATTACATTGTATTTGCTATTATCATTATTGTTGTTGCTATATTATACCACTTGCGATTATCAATCTATTATAGTTATGCTGTTAAATTATTGTACTATTCACTATTTAACTTAATATTTTGTATTATTGTCTATATTCTGTAATTGATATTTCTTATTCCATTGCTGTTATTATAGTATTATACAAAGTATATTCTGTTATCAATATATTATAATATTATAGTGTGTTTTGATGTTATATAATTATACTATTCATTACTATTTTATTTTCTGTATACTGTTTGTTTATTTGATTGACTACACTGAACTATTTACTATTACTTCATCTTATATTTACTATTTACATTGCACTGTAGTTGTACCATATCATATGTCAGTTATCTTTGTTATTGTATATTTGGAGTATCTATCTGTAAATATTTATAATTTTAGTGCTATAAAAGTACAGAAAGCAGCCTGCCAGTGTGATTTGTATTTACCGATCAATTCAATTCTTAGCACAAGTAAAGCTAAAATCGGGTTAAAGACAGAAAATGCTTTTTCCACAATAAGAAAACTTTATTTCATTTAATGTGAAAATTAAATTAGGAAAGAGCGGGGCACAACCTAACGCTTTTTGACTGTCTCAGTTTGTGTAAATCCACTTCAGAGGGTTCAGAGTGTTTATTTTTTCCCACATTCATTTCCCACGTCTAGTATAATTATGTGGTTTTGTTTCATTAAGACAGTGTATACTTTTTTACTGATTTACCCCGAAAGAATGGAAGTGAAATGTGACAACATGCCCCGTAGGTGGAGTATATTATAACATGACCAAATGACAGCTTAACATGTGACCTGATATAATAAAAACAATATCCAAGACAAACTAAAATATTTTGTCAATAACATACAATTATTAATAAAAAAGGCATTTTTTAATAATTAAAAATATACAAATTTTTGAGTTTGACAATAAACACGTCACTAAACACAGCCATACAGCAGAGTTCAAAACATAATAATAATGAATAATTTATGAACATTGACTCTCAGTCTTTATTCAGCCTTTTCTTGTGGTTTCTCAAAATAATTCATAAAAGCATAGCATATAATATCATAGCTCTAATAGGGGCTCATTGTGACAACATGCCCCGCTTGCTCCACTGGGATCAACCCCGGCTCGTGTCTTCTGCTGTCAGATCAGCATTAAAGAACATCTCAACTGTTACATAACAGATATAACATTACAATAATATCAGATTTGGCTTATTTTAAATAAACACAAAAAACAGAGATGAAAAATAAACTTAAGAAATTTACTTTTGCTATGGTTAAATAAATATCTTCCAAAGATTTCTTAATTTGGGCGCGATTTTTTTCTCTAAATACTGTTGATATGGCAACTAGTAAATACACTAAGATTCGTCATCCTGGCATGTGTGGAAAGTGTTAAACCATGCGTGTTACCACTAACCCCGGGTTAGGTTGTGCCCCGCGTATGGGCGTCTTCACAGTTATTATCCAAGACTAAAAAGCCAAGTAGGCTACATTACAAGCACTGATCTATATAAATGTTCTCTGTATAGATCAGTGAATACAACCCTTAGCTTTGACAATTCCTTATTAAAAATAAATATTTTATAAGTCTAACTATCGAGATTTTAAATAACTAGAGATGGAACTTTTTGTACACCACGTACACCATAAACCACTGAAATCGGTTGATAAATGTAAACGTTATTTTTGATTTTATCCATAAAAACCGCAGCTCACCCGTTGACTTGCATTTGTTTACAGCGCAGTCTTGCCCTCAGCAATATGGCGGACGCGTTGACGTATTGCAGCAACGTTCTAAAACGGCTAATAGGGCGTCTATGTATTTATTATGTCTATAGTGTTTGAAAATCACCAAGCAATTTAGAAATCGGCTGAAACATACACTAATGGTCATTGACAAGTATAAGGGGAGACCAGGGTTAGTTTTTACTCCATCATTTTTAAAAGTCTGTCTTGACACATACTTAGCACTGTTTGGCTATTGGTTAAAACAACCCAGCGTTTTTTACAGTGTACTGCTGATTAATAGTGGCGACAAATTGGGTCTCCTTTAGGACCCCAAGCGATCCCATTGGTTCAAATTGCTTTTAATAGACTATCTCTCTCACTCTCTTTCACGCCTGATTACAATTCCTACAAAATCATGTTATGATAAATGCTGTTTCAACTGTTATAATGCTTATATACTAGCATAGCATACAGATAAGCGGTTAGCCTGATGGCTTAGTTTATACACACATTTGCACTTATCCTATATTTTCTCAATCATCTTTAATGTAATTGTGTTAAATTGAGTGTTAAATGTCCAAATATTTCAGTTATTAAAAAACAAAACAAATGAATGATGTTCAGTTATTCACTTAATACGCTATTATTATTATTTATTAATTAACAGTTAATCAAGTGTAAGATATTACGTTCAATAAGTTTTATTATACACTAATGTGTTTTTGTACACATTATATAGTAAGCTATTTTAAATTTATACCATTCGTATATACTTAGGATAATCATTAACTGACAGTTTGGGGAGACCCCATTTCGAGGGAGGACCTGATTTGTCATGACACCGGCAACGTCCCTTTAAGACCATAGACAGTAAAAGAAATGGACACAGCGCCCCAATAGACTTCAACGGAGAAAAGTGAAGTCAGTTAGAAGCGCTCACTTCCTGATGGCTGAGTGTACTGCGCAGCCTCAGACTGAGCTTGACGATGTAGATGTGACGTGAGCAACCTGTCTGAGGTTGTAAGTCTTCTAGTAGTTGTGCAAAGTGAAATCTGAATCACCGAATCTTGCAGAGATTCTGGCTCTCTATGGGCTTCTCCCAATGCTTCTCCCTTGACTTTATCGGACTTTATGCCTCCACGTCCCCCCGATTGCCTCATAGACAGTAGAAGATTGCCTGTGAGCTTCTCCTGTCTATACGGGTCTATACAGTAATTTCTCTACTGTGCGACAGAGAGTCGCGTGGTTATGGCGCAATCGTTAGCCTATTTTTACAAAATCGGCTTCTACAGGGCGATAGTGTAAGATACAAGGTAATGGAGTCTTTTATACATTGTCGTGTTTCTTTAGAAATAAACAATGGACAAATGGAGTCTTTAAACGCCTCAGATCTAAAGTTATTCGCTGTCAAAGTGACACCAAAATGAATGGGAGTTAATGGGATGCTAACAGCAGGTGATGGCTTGGTTAGCAATGGCTGCCCCTATGGAAGGTATGCTTTCCGGGTGCTGGATTACCCCCTTGTTTAAGACAAGTCCTTTCACTCAGCGGCCATCTTTGAAATGCCTCTCGGGCATGCGAGTGCAGCTCATCTTTTTGGACGGGGAAACATCAAATTCTCCAAAACTGTTCGCCAAGCTTACGATTCATATTTCATATTTCATATTTGAAATCACCAATGAAATCTGACAACAACTGTCTCATAAATTCTGTTTCTAAACGCTCGAATCATGACCAAAAAACGGCATTTTCAGGTTGGACAAAGTTAATGCACATGCGCAGTCCTAAACGCGCGTCTGAGAACACTGCCTGTTTCTATAGCAACTGTGATGCAAATACTTGACTAATCAACGATTGGCTCTTTCATTTAGAAGGCGGGGCTTAATCGCCATATTGGGCGTTGCACTTTCTCCCATTCAAAGTAATT
The DNA here is from genome assembly GCA_018749465.1 of Paracanthobrama guichenoti. Taxonomy (NCBI): domain Eukaryota; kingdom Metazoa; phylum Chordata; class Actinopteri; order Cypriniformes; family Gobionidae; genus Paracanthobrama; species Paracanthobrama guichenoti. The sequence continues at coordinate 33,075,109 of CM031948.1, forward strand.
GGAGTGCACCGTCTTCATATAAAGTCTTTGACGTAAGCCGTCATATTGGAACGGTCAACGCTGATGTGTGAACAATCAAGAGCACGTTAACGGAGCGCCTGCTACCATAGTTAGACGCTTTTATGAATATCTGTATATGAAATAGACTTCAGCAGATGATTTTGCTAAACTAAAACAATACAACAAGATACATATCTGTGAAAAGTCCCATGTCACACTGGATTCGAGCCATGTGATTGGCTCTGGAGATGTTATGTGACCCAATGAATGGTACAGATTTATCCTTAAATAAACAAAGTGATAAATTAATTCTTTTCATGTACAGTTCTAAGATAACTTGCCACCAGTGTGCATTCTTTGTCTAAAGACTAAAATTAAATATCGTCTGAAATTAAATATTGCATTATGTTCTGTTCCGTTAAACTCATTGTGTCATTTTTTCCCCTTCGTTCCTGATTATCCTCCCCCTGTGAAAACTGAAATGTTCTACAACATGCTGCTTTTGATTTGAGATGGATGGGAATGTGCTGAATTGAATATGAATAATTTGCACATTCACGCACTCAACGGTTGAATCGTATTTATTGGAAGAATCACAGTTATGCTTTCTAAAGCTATTAGCCCCAAAGGAAGATTTACTGTTTTCTTAACATGAGGAGTTCTGAAAATGATACTGATGAAAATGGGATATTGTATATTGTATTGTATTATGAGACTGCCAAGTTATTTGAGAATAAAAGCTCTTTCTGAAGAGGATTGCAAATGTTAACCTTGACTTTTGTATTTTTTAACTTTGAATGCTCATTTACAATAACATGACATTTGATTATAATATATAATCAAATAATATAATATATTATATATATATAATATATATATATATATATATATATATATATATATATATATATATATATATATATATATATATATATATATATATATATATATATATATATATATATATATTGACCATACAGTGAAAGTCAGTGGGGTCCAATGTTGTTTAGACCCCATTGTTCTTTATACAGTACATGCATATTATGCCAGTTGATATTCTGATCATATTTTTTCCAAGCACATTTGACCAAAACACATCAATCTTAATAACTACTATTCATTTTGTATTTAATCATTTATAAGTGATATAATATAGTTTAGGAAGGCTGGAAGTGAAAAACGTCTTATATTCAGGTGTGCATAATTATTAAGCAGGTTTTGTTTCACAGGTAAAATGGGCCAAAAAGAAATTTAACTCTCCATTACCATTAAATACCATAGCCTATAATGAATTGTAAATAGTGATTTTTGTTTAAGATAGTGTTTCATATTTCAAAAAGAGTATTTTTCTCATGTTAGTGTCAATAAACAACAGGTTCTTACAGCGGCATCTCTGTGCATTTAGTGTGAAATGACCCACTATAAAAGTCAACATGTACAGTATTTCCTCTGCAGTTGCATTGTTCAATAACTTTTGTAGTCAAGACTTCAATTCAACTCAACTCACTTTATTGTCACTAAAGCATTTACAGGTGAATGATGTGAGAAAAGCTTAGGTGCGTAGTCCAAACATCGCACGATATACAAGAAACAATATACAGTAGATATGCAATATACACATGCTATACAGTATAATATAAACAATATACCCAAACAGTGCTAAGTATGTGTCAAGACAGAAACTGACTTTTAAAAATGATGGAGTAAAAACTAACCCTGGTCTCCCCTTATACTTGTCAATGACCATTAGTGTATGTTTCGGCCGATTTCTAAATTGCTTGGTGATTTTCAAACACTATACAAATGGTAGCTATTAATTTAAAATAGCTTGCTTGGTGATTTTCAAACATATAATATACATATATCTGTAGAATTATAAATAATCAAGTCAAGTAGAAAAAAGTTAAAAAAAATAAGAATAAAGAGGTGGAATAAAATAAGTGAAGTAAACTGTGCAGTGAGTAAACTGTAGACTTATAAATATGTGGTTAACAAATGTATAAGAGTATAATGTGCAAACAGGTTTATAACAGGTTGTTACACAGTAACAACGAGAACAGAAAGTGCAGTGCAATGTCAGTGTATCGATGTTTATCCTGAAGTGAAGTCACGTGATGTTAAGTGACTGAGTTCAGGAGTCTGATGGCCTGGGGGAAGAAGCTCCTCCTGAGTCTCTCAGTTTTGGCCATCAGGCTTCGGAAGCGCTTACCTGATGGCAGCAGCGTGAAATGAGGGTTTGCAGGGTGATTAGAGTCCTTGATGATTTTAGTAGCTCTACCTTTGCAGCGTTTGGTGTAGACGTCTTGCAGAGACAGGAGAGCTGACCCTGAGATACGCTCGGATAAGCGCACGACTCTTTGCAGGGCTTTGCGGTCATGACTGGTGCTGTTCCCATACCACGCTGTGATGCACTGAGTTAATACACTTTCTATCGCCCCTAAATAGAAAGTTTTCAGGATAGCTGGTGAAACCCTGAATTTCCTCAGCTGGCGCAGGTGGTACAGTCTTTGCCTGGCTTTTTTCACCTGTGTCTGAATGTGAGCAGTCCAGGTCAGGTCCTCGGAGATGTTTACACCCAGGTACTTGAAGCTGCTCACTCTCTCTACTGGTGACCCGCTGATCATGAGGGGGGAGTATGTCCGTTGCTGCCTCTTCCTGAAGTCCACAATCATTTCTTTGGTCTTGCCAACATTCAGAGAGAGACAGTTGTCCTGGCACCATGATGTTAGATGCTCCACCTCGTCCAAGTATGCCGTCTCATTGTTGTTGGAAATGAGGCCCAGGACAACAGTATCATCAGCAAATTTGATGATAGAGGTGGAGCTGTGTGTGGACAAACAGTCATGTGTGTAGAGCAAACATGAAACTCATGAAAGTAGAGCAGGGGACTCAGAACACAGCCCTGTGGAGCTCCCACACTCAGGGTGATGGAGGTGGAGGTGGATTATTAAGATTGATGTGTTTTGGTTCTGATCATATTTGGAACAAAAATATGATCAGAATATCAACTGGCATAATATGCATGTACTGTATAAAGAACAATGGGGTCTAAACAACATTGGACCCCACTGACTTTCACTGTATGGTCAATATATATATATATATATATATATATATATATATATATATATATATATATATATATATATATATATATATATATATATATATTAATCAAATGTCATGTTATTGTAAATGAGCATTCAAAGTAGCACAAGTTAAAATACAAAAGTCAAGGTTAACATTTGCAATCCTCTTCAGAAAGAGCTTTTATTCTCAAATAACTTGGCAGTCTCATAATACAATACAATATACAATATCCCATTTTCATCAGTATCATTTTCAGAACTCCTCATGTTAAGAAAACAGTAAATCTTCCTTTGGGGCTAATAGCTTTAGAAAGCATAACTGTGATTTTTCCAATAAATACGATTCAACCGTTGAGTGCGTGAATGTGCAAATTATTCATATTCAATTCAGCACATTCCCATCCATCTCAAATCAAAAGCAGCATGTTGTAGAACATTTCAGTTTTTTCACAGGGGAGGATAATCAGGAACGAAGGGAAAAAATGACACAATGAGTTTAACGGAACAGAACATAATGCAATATTTAATTTCAGACGATATTTAATTTTAGTCTTTAGACAAAGAATGCACACTGGTGGCAAGTTATCTTAGAACTGTACATGAAAAGAATTAATTTATCACTTTGTTTATTTAAGGATAAATCTGTACCATTCATTGGGTCACATAACATCTCCAGAGCCAATCACATGGCTCGAATCCAGTGTGACATGGGACTTTTCACAGATATGTATCTTGTTGTATTGTTTTAGTTTAGCAAAATCATCTGCTGAAGTCTATTTCATATACAGATATTCATAAAAGCGTCTAACTATGGTAGCAGGCGCTCCGTTAACGTGCTCTTGATTGTTCACACATCAGCGTTGACCGTTCCAATATGACGGCTTACGTCAAAGACTTTATATGAAGACGGTGCACTCCAATTACTTTGAATGGGAGAAAGTGCAACGCCCAATATGGCGATTAAGCCCCGCCTTCTAAATGAAAGAGCCAATCGTTGATTAGTCAAGTATTTGCATCACAGTTGCTATAGAAACAGGCAGTGTTCTCAGACGCGCGTTTAGGACTGCGCATGTGCATTAACTTTGTCCAACCTGAAAATGCCGTTTTTTGGTCATGATTCGAGCGTTTAGAAACAGAATTTATGAGACAGTTGTTGTCAGATTTCATTGGTGATTTCAAATATGAAATATGAAATATGAATCGTAAGCTTGGCGAACAGTTTTGGAGAATTTGATGTTTCCCCGTCCAAAAAGATGAGCTGCACTCGCATGCCCGAGAGGCATTTCAAAGATGGCCGCTGAGTGAAAGGACTTGTCTTAAACAAGGGGGTAATCCAGCACCCGGAAAGCATACCTTCCATAGGGGCAGCCATTGCTAACCAAGCCATCACCTGCTGTTAGCATCCCATTAACTCCCATTCATTTTGGTGTCACTTTGACAGCGAATAACTTTAGATCTGAGGCGTTTAAAGACTCCATTTGTCCATTGTTTATTTCTAAAGAAACACGACAATGTATAAAAGACTCCATTACCTTGTATCTTACACTATCGCCCTGTAGAAGCCGATTTTGTAAAAATAGGCTAACGATTGCGCCATAACCACGCGACTCTCTGTCGCACAGTAGAGAAATTACTGTATAGACCCGTATAGACAGGAGAAGCTCACAGGCAATCTTCTACTGTCTATGAGGCAATCGGGGGGACGTGGAGGCATAAAGTCCGATAAAGTCAAGGGAGAAGCATTGGGAGAAGCCCATAGAGAGCCAGAATCTCTGCAAGATTCGGTGATTCAGATTTCACTTTGCACAACTACTAGAAGACTTACAACTGTCAGACAGGTTGCTCACGTCACATCTACATCGTCAAGCTCAGTCTGAGGCTGCGCAGTACACTCAGCCATCAGGAAGTGAGCGCTTCTAACTGACTTCACTTTTCTCCGTTGAAGTCTATTGGGGCGCTGTGTCCATTTCTTTTACTGTCTATGGTCTTAAAGGGACGTTGCCGGTGTCATGACAAATCAGGTCCTCCCTCGAAATGGGGTCTCCCCAAACTGTCAGTTAATGATTATCCTTAGTAAGTACAAATTGTATTAATTTAAAATAGCTTACTATATAATGTGTACAAAAACACATTAGTGTATAATAAAACTAACTGAATGTAATATTTTACACTTGATTAACTGTTAATTAATAAATAATAATAATAGCGTATTAAGTGAATAATTGAACATCATTCGTTTGTTTGGTTTTTAATAACTGAAATATTTGGACATTTAACACTTAATTTAACACAATTACATTAAAGATGATTGAGAAAATATAGGGTAAGTGCAAATGTGTGTATAAAATAAGCTATCAGGCTAACCGCTTATCTGTATGTGTAGCAAGGGGGGCGTGGTTCAGCGAGGTCGGCAACGGAGAGAAGAGGCAGGTGACAAACGGTGTGTAAGTGGGTCAAGTGCAGAACAACATTCACCTGTGTCTCGTTGCAGTAATTGGCGTGGGGAACCAGATAAAAGCTGGTGGCAAACAGGAAGCGGAGAGCGAGAGAGGCTGGGTGCTCGTGCGGGGACTTGAGCAGTACATGGAGAGTACACTGAAGCCTTTTGAGAAGAATTGAATGTTTGAGTTGAAAGCGCAGTCAGCACCCGTTTTGTTGCCTGAACAAAGAGTTTTAATAAAAGCACGAGACCCAGTTAAGCCGACCCTGTGTCCTTCCTTCATTTACAAAGACCGAACTATCACAGTGGTGCCCGAAACCCGGGACCTGGGGAGAGGGACAGGTTTTGAGGGGGAAACGAGAGAGAGAGAGAGAGAGAGAGAGAGAGAGAGGGACAGGTTTTGAGGGGGAAACGAGAGAGAGAGAGAGAGAGAGAGAGAGAGAGAGGGACAGGTTTTGAGGGGGAAACGAGAGAGAGAGAGAGAGAGAGAGAGAGAGAGAGAGAGATCAATGGGAGGGGTTCGCCGACCCCGGAGCACGCCACCATTTGGTCCTCCGCCAGCTGGATGGCCTGGTCCAGCGACATCGGTCGGTGGCACTGGACCCACTGTGCAGTTTTCTTTGGTAGGCGCGCAATGAACTGCTCCAGTACCACCTTATCGATGACTGCATCAACGTTGCTTTCGCCATCCGCCAGCCATTTGAGGCACGCGTCCCGGAGCTGCTGTGCGAATACAAAGGGTCGACCACTCTCAGCCAATTCCAGCGAGCGGAAGCATTGTCGATGCTGCTCTGGACTCAGGCCAACCTTCTGCAGTATGGCTCGCTTGAGATCGGTTAAACCAGGAGGTTCGCGACCGGCAATTGTTGGGCAGCCTTCTGTGCCTCCCCCGACAGCAGGGGAATCAGACGCACTGGCCAGTTGATTTTCGGCCACTCACACGCCTCCGCGGTCTTCTCGAAGAGATCAAGGAAGGCTTCCGGCTCATCCTGAGAACCCATCTTGTTGAAGGTCATGTGAGTGGCCGGGACGGGGTTGGCTGCAGTCCCTGCCGTCCGAACCTCCCAGTCCAGCAAGCTCCGGAACAGCTTGCAGTCCTCCTGCTGGGCCTGGACGAGGGCGTGGAACCGGCAATCCTGGTCGGCCCTCATATCCACCAGGGGCTGATGGTGTTCCTGATGGAGTCCCGCGAGCGATTGGATGATGTCCACAAACGGCGACACTGACGGGGTCTGCATGATGGTGGCCACCACTGTGATAGTTCAGTCTTTGTAAGTGAAGGAAGGACACAGGGTCGGCTTAACTGGGTCTCGTGCTTTTATTAAAACTCTTTGTTCAGGCAACAAAACGGGTGCTGACTGCGCTTTCAACTCAAACATTCAATTCTTCTCAAAAGGCTTCAGTGTATTCTCCATGTACTGCTCAAGTCCCCGCACGAGCACCCAGCCTCTCTCGCTCTCCGCTTCCTGTTTGCCACCAGCTTTTATCTGGTTCCCCACGCCAATTACTGCAACGAGACACAGGTGAATGTTGTTCTGCACTTGACCCACTTACACACCGTTTGTCACCTGCCTCTTCTCTCCGTGGCGACTTCGCTGAACCACGCCCCCCTTGCCACAGTATGCTATGCTAGTATATAAGCTAACTAATACATACACAAATAAATGCTCATTATAACGTAGTTGAAACAGCATTTATTATAACATGATTTTATAGGAATTGTTCCTATAGCGTTGCCTCCCTGCCTTATCAGACAATGAACTAAAACTAATTACGGGCAGACTTCTAAGGCAGTGTAACAGGTTAATAATCTACAGCAAAATAAAGAGAGCTCTGGTGAGAGCTAAACAAATATTTAATTACTACATTAGTAATTTCTCACTAGAAATAACATCAGAAGTGGAAAATGAAAAACATACATTTACACACAAACTGACCAGCAAACACAACTTTCGGACGCCATCTTTTTTTTCCAGCTCAACTGTCACAGAATGGAACACACAGGATTGTGGGATATCAAAGGCAGCGAAGGATAGGATACATGTATGCTGCCTTCAAAAATTGATCAGATGAAGGTATCTCAGGAGACAGGAAGTGAAGCTAACATTAGATTTGGACGTGCCTTGATGCCTTCCTGCCTTGAAATGTGTCCTCTGAAGGCAGCATTCTCCAGGTTTCAGATGCACCCAATTTGTCACTACAGCGGCCCATATAACAGCTGCCAATGAGGCATCTTTGTGTATATACATCTATATGGGAATGATGCTGCGTTCACGCCATGTCATAATTTCCATCATTTTGTGATGACAATGTGACGTTCTACTCAGAGCTGTTCACGTTATCAGACTGGGGATTATGTGTTTCTTTGGCAACACTATCAACGCCTAAATTAATCAGCAGTACACTGTAAAAAAACGCTGAGATGTTTTAACCCAATTTTGGGTCAAATATGGACAAACCAAACCGTTGGGTTAAAAATGTAATAAAAACATTTAACCCAACGGATGGGGTTCTCTATATTAAATCCAAATTTGGGTTGAAACAACCCAGCGTTTTTTGGAGTGTAGTCCGGTGGCACAGCGGCCATCTGGTAAGTAAGAGCTATTAAAAGATTCTCAGCTTACAAGTTGTAATTATGAGCTCTACGAGGGCACTGTTTATAAGTTGAAATCACGTAATTACGGTAATTATGACATGGTGTGAATGCACCTTGAATTAATGGAGTGCAAGGTCATGATATTGGCGTCTTTTTACACAATTTTACATTGTTCCGTGTCTTTTTTTTTTTTACTCTAATACAATTATAGTGAAAAAGTGCAAATATAGGGAGAGTATGTGTTGGAAAAACACAGAACAGCCCGAGGCATGTACAGAAAGCTGTGGAGATACAGCCCAAACAACATGAAGCTGTTCGTCTGCTACTCATCAGATGGAGATGTACAGTGTCCAACATGGATCTTGTCTCTATTAATCCACCCTGTCCTGTGCGGTAGTGTTGGGTAATGCCTCCCCAACTTGTCAATAAAATAAATGCATAAATACAGGTTAGGATGTGTCGTAATATTGTAAACAAAACTTAATTCATCTGCATCAAAAAAAGATGTGCAATATCAGATTGTCAGATCCTGATGATTAAGGTAGCAATATTACAATTAAAATATTTATACAAAAATATATTGTTTATATATATTACTAAGAAAAGGAATAAAAGTGACTTCCGTTCCAGAGCTTTACATTCCCCACGGAGGTTCTGTGACGAGTGAGAGCTTCAAGTTTTTCTGCGCCTTTCTTATTTCTTCTATCCTTTCATTTTTCCTTTTATCTGTCAAGATAAAACCATATCATGTAGTGAATCATATTCAGTGGAACCATATGAGTCAAAATCTGCTAATGGAACAACAGTTTTAAAAAGGGATTTTTCACTATTACTTACAACATGATCTGCATTTTCATGGGTTTAAAGGAACACACCAACTTTTTGGGACTTTGGCTTATTCACCGTATCCCCCAGAGTTAGATAATACGTACCATTTTTATCTCCGTGCATGCCATAACTCTGTCTGACGCACCCACCGCTAGCCTAGCTTAGCACAAAGACTGGAGGTAAAGGGCTCCAGCTAGCCTACTGCTCAATAAGAGACAAAATAACACCAACATTTTCCTATTGACATGTGATGTGTATAGTTACATTGTGTACAAATACAAGGTTACATGAGACACAGCCATCTTATAAACGTATACATACTGGGGACTATATTCTCAGAAGGCGAAGTCCCAAAAAGTCGGTGTGTTCCTTTAAATAAAAGATTTTCAAAACCATCAAAGCCCACTCTTTTCCTGGTAAAAACATTTTGTTTAATTTTCCAATAAAGGATGATACATTTTTACATGATTTGTTACATTTAATTAACCCTTAGCAGATTTTGACTCATGTGTTCATTACTGATGTAAAGCATTAAAGGATTAGTTCACTTTAAAATGAAAATTTCCTGATAATTTCCTCTCCCCCATCTCATCCAAGATTTTTTGAGGAAAACATTCCAGGATTTTCTCCGCATAATGGACTTCAATGGGAACCAACGGCTGAAGGTCCAAATCAATGCAGTTTCAAAGGAAGGGCTTCAGAGGCTCTGCACGATCCCAGAGGAATAGGGTCTGATCTAGACAAACCTGAATAAATAAAACATTCATATACTTTTTAACCTAAATTTCTCATCTTGCGCTGCTCTGTGGAGCACCACGGATTGCGCAATCACGTCGGAAAGGTCACGCTAGACGTAGGCGGAAGTACCACCCCAAGCGAACATGCGAAGACTAATACAAACGCCCTTTACAAAAAACTCCATCTCCAACTTCAAAATCATCCGACATAGTTGTTTAAAGGATGTTTGTATTAGTCTTCGCACGAGCGCTTCGTAAACACGGGGACGGTACTTCTGCCTACGTCTAGCGTGGCCTTTCAGACGTGATTATGCAATCCGTGGTGCGTCACAGAGCAGTGCAAGATGAGCAATTTAGGTTAATTAGAAAATGGCCGATGGTTTGTCTGGATCAGACCCTATTCCTCTGGGATCGTGCAGAGCCTCTGAAGGCCTTCCTTTGAAACTGCATTGATTTGGACCTTCAGCCGTTGGTTCCCACTGAAGTACATTATGTGGAGAAAATCCTGGAATGTTTTCTTCTTAAAAATGTATTTCTTTTCGGCTGAAGAAAGACATGGACACCGTGGATGAGATGGGGGAGAGGAAATTATCAGGAAATTTTCTTTTTGAAGTGAACTAATCCTTTAAAACTTTAGTTTTGGTGACTTCAACAAACAAAGAGTTTATTAAAAAAGCAGAAATGATGACCAGTTACAGCATCTAAACACACTTTCCCACATACACATATATACAAGTCAGCATACAATCATGCACAAAAATGAAACATTTTGCAATAACATGTTTTACCCCATCCCCTTTTCTATGCAAGCTTAAAAAAAGAACAAAAAAAAAGAAAAAAATGTTTTACATCAATAAAAAAACGTTATATTAGACTTTATTTTTCAGAATTGATATAAACTCGAAATTGCGAGTTATAAAGTCAGAATTGCGAGACATAAACTCGCAATTGCGAGAAAAAGTCAAAATCTGCGCAGTTGAAAAGGTGTGAGATAAAAAGTCGCAATTATCATTAAAAGTGTTGTATTCTATGGCGGAAACAAGCTTGCATGCTTTATATAAGGATAACTTTTGTGTTAGTGGTCAGTTTCTGGATGATAGCTCATAACCTGAGAATGGTACGTCAAGTTTCTTACAGAACTTCAAATGTTCGTGTCTGGTTTGACTTTAAGACTCAAAATCAACAACAGAGAGGAGCTTCAGGGTGGGATGTACTGTCATTCTCAGTGAAGAGCTGAAAAAATATACTGGAGCCAAAGTGGAACAAATCGTGTGCAGAGGTGGGTGCTTACCAAGTATTTATTCAACATTTTTGATCGCTAAACCAAATCATAATCCATGTTTGTCTTTTTAAAGGGGACATAATAAGGGCATCATAAAACTGGAGTAAACAGTTATTATGGCCTAAGGAATGGGGTCTGTGGTCTGGAAAACACCACGGCTTGGCAGGAACATCACATTCTCCATCATTTTTCTTGTGTTCTACTCTCGGTTCTCTTTCTGTCTTTTATTTGTTGTTATTCAATATTACCTAACTCTGCCCTGCTTTTTACCTGCTATGATTAAAGCTTCCTCTCTTTTTCATTTTCTCCGCTTATGCGCACACAAAGCACTAAAAGCCAATATTTACAGTCTCGAATCACCTGGTTTAGGCCCACAGTGGCACCGCCCCACCCTTTAATCCCAAAAGCAACATAAATCTCCATGTTAAGATCAGAGGTTTGTGGGTAATGATTTAGGCAGGTACGTTTGGGTCACCTGTAGGGTCCTAAAAAAACAAAACACTGGCAAATCTTCTGCTGTGATCCGTTCTGAGACGTGCAGCCTGACTTTCATTAGCTCTCAGAGTTACACAAGAAAAAGGAAACTTGAGAAGAAAGGAAATGATTTTGTGTTAATCTAGAGGACATCCTAGGACTAAATTAATTCATCGGGTTCTCATTGGTCACACCATGAGTAAGTCTTTGAGGTGACAGCTTCAGAGATAAACCACAATGGAGAACATCTGAGGTTGATAGTAACACTAGAGATACTTGTATTTGAGTAGACTTTCTGTTGAATTCTGCTGTAATAATGTTTATCTATTATATTATTATTCATAAGTTTGGGGTCTGTGGGTATTTTTATGTTTTGAAAGTCTCTTATGCTCACCAAGACTGCATACTTATGATCAAAAATACAGTAATAACAGTAATATTGTGAAATACTTTTACAATTAAAAAAACCTTTTTATATATTTTAAAATGTATTCCTGTGATCAAAGCTGAATTTTCAGCATCATTCCTCCAGTCTTCAGTGTCATGATCCTTCAGAAATCATTCTGATATGATGATTTGCTGCTCAGGAAACATTTATTACCATGATTAATGTTGAAAACAGCTGTGCTGCTTCGTGTTTGTGGATTTTTTTGATGAATAGAACATTCAAAAGAACAGTATTTATTTTAAATAAAAGTCTTAAATAAAATAGTAAGTGCCTTTAATGTTTAGTCTTGTTACCAATTGAATGCATCCATGAATAACAGTAATAACTTCTTTAAAACCCTAAATAATTGAATGTTAGTGTATGCAAATATTATTTAATATTATATTATAATATTATTTATCATTTTTGTATATTATTAAAATGTTATTTTGCATACTATATAATATACATAATATATTATTTTGTCATATTATTATGTTTTTGTCAGTCCAATGAGTCAAGATGTTAAAAATAAAAATGCTGATATTACTTTATTTTTTTCCCATCAAACTATAAATGTAATATCAAGTTGAGTATATCCTGCATTGTAGGATACAGCATTCCAGTGCAGTGTATTATTTTATATGGTTTTAGGTGACACTTTAGATTAGGGTCCAGTTCTCACTATTATCTATGACTTCTGCCTCAATAAGCTCCTAATTACAGTTTATTAATAGTTAGTAAGGTTGTTAAGTTTAGGTGTTGGGTAGGATTAAGGGATGTAGAATATGCTCATGCAGAATAAGGCATTAATATGTGCTTTATAAGTACTAATAAACAGACAATAGTAATATGGATAATATTATGGTTTTACACTGCATAATGTGCAAATTAGTGCATACATGCATATAAAATTTGCACCCTATTCTCCCCAAAATAGTATATGTCATTCCAAACCACACTGTCAAATGAAACCAACAGCCAAAGAAATTATAATGACAGAAACAGAATGAAATGACATGAAGTCTTTCCATCACACATGGCTGTCATTGAGGACGTCTGAAGGGGACAGAGAAAATATCACGTCTCGTTTGCCTAATGCCACCAGACATCCAGTGATAATGATGATTGCTGCCAACTATTGTTTTCCAGTAGAGCATCAAATGGAAATGAAGTGACATAAATAACCATTTTGTCACTTAGAGGTGTTGTAGGGTTGTTTCTGACGAGTGAGATCCAAACAAGAAACGCTTTCTTTCCAGTACTGCTTTCATCAACTTCATTCATCACAAAGCTCTTAAAGGTCCTCTTAAACTCACAGCTTCACTAACTCAGTGCATCACAGCGTGGTATGGGAACAGCACCAGTCATGACTGCAAAGCCCTGCAAAGAGTCGTGCGCTTATCCGAGCGTACCTCAGGGTCAGCTCTCCCGTCTCTGCAGGACGTCTACACCAAACGCTGCAAAGGTAGAGCTACTAAAATCATCAAGGACTCTAATCACCCTGCAAACCCTCATTTCACGCTGCTGCCATCAGGTAAGCGCTTCCGAAGCCTGATGGCCAAAACTGAGAGACTCAGGAGGAGCTTCTTCCCCCAGGCCATCAGACTCCTGAACTCAGTCACTTAACACCACGTGACTTCACTTCAGGATAAACATCGATACACTGACATTGCACTGCACTTTCTGTTCTCGTTGTTACTGTGTAACAACCTGTTATAAACCTGAATTTGCACATTATACTCTATACATTTGTTAACCACATATTTATAAGTCTACAGTTTACTCACTGCACAGTTTACTTCAATTACTTTATTCCACTTCTTTATTCTTATTTTTTTACTTTTTCTTCTACTTGACTTGATTATTTATAATTCTACAGATATATATACTGCATAATGTGCAAATTAGTGCATACATGCATATAAAATTTGCACCCTATTCTCCCCAAAATAGTATATGTCATTCCAAAAAAATATATATATAGATAGTACTTTTTTATCCTATTTCTATTATAATTTCCTCCTTGTGTTTTTAACTGTGAATTTGCACTGTCCATGGAGCGGACCTGTTTACATTTCACTGCTGATTGTATATTCTGTATATAACTGTGTATGTGACAAATAAAACTCTTGAATCTCGATGCGCAAACACATAGTGAATCCCACAAGCTCGCTTCCACCTGCATCTGAAATCGCCCCCTATAGCCTTAAATAGTGGGGACAGCCTTTTTTAAGGCTTGTTTCCACTGAGCGATACGGTTCAATACTGTTTGGTACGCAATTTTTGCTATTTCCATTGTCAGAAGTTGTGAACGGTACCCTAATTCTGAACCATACCATACCCTTCAATTGGGGTACCTAGCACAGTAGTCCAGTACTAAAGGGTGGAGCTAGACTCACTGCAGAACATTGATTGGTTGACAGAGAAACGTCACTTGCGAGTGCTTTTTCGGCTGAGTTTTTCCCATAGACTGTAAAAAAATATGGACGTAGTGTCCGTGACGTCACCCATAGGATTCTGAAGAGCAGTTTTGAAGCCTCAAAGTCGGCCGTTGCCATCTTGGCAGAGTGTCATCACGCATCACTCAGATAACAGAAAATGGGCAAAGAGGCGGGACGTAGGCGGAGCTGAGGTGAGGTGACGTGATGACTAACAGACAGCAGACAAACGGCAATCCATCTGTCACTCAAAGTGGCCACTCCCTTAATTATGCAGAACTTTAAGGCTTTATATAATGTAAATGAATGAGTTATAAAAAAAAATTCACCCCCCTCCCAGTTGTCATGAAGGGCAAAATTAGCCATATAGACCAAAACCACAATTTGTACCAGGCTGTAAACATGTTTTTTACTGCTGTAAAGTTGGGCATTTTAACATGGGGCTCAATGAGATTCTGCTCCCTTCTGGAGCCGGTCTCTAGTGGCCAGTCGATGAAGTGCAGTTTAAGTCACTTCCGTATTGGCTTCAAGAAAAACTGGGGGAGGTTGCCGCTTGGTTTTTCCAACACGGACTGGACGCTAGAGACAGGCTCCAAAAGGGAGTCAAATCTGTATCTGGATCTCCCCCCTGTGAAAATTTTACAGCAGAAAAAAATGTTTACAGCCTGGTACAAATTGTGGTTTTGGTCAAATATGGCTTCATGACAACTGTGAGGGGGGTGAATTTTTTTATAGCTCATCTGTTTAAATTATATTAAGCCTTAAAGTTCTGCATAATTAAGGGCATGGCCACTTGAGTGACAGGTGTTTTGCCACTATGGTCGAGCTAGGCGGGCGTGGTTTCAGCAACCAGATATCTCAGCTCCGCCCACGTCCCGCCTCTTTGCCCATTGTCAGTTATCCGGGAGTGACACACGATGAGGCGCTGCCAAGATGGCAACGGCAGGCTTTTAGGCTTCAAAAATGCTCTTCGGAAACCTATGGGTGGCGTCACGGACACTACATCCATATTTTTTTACAGTCTATGGTTTTTCCTTGCAGCCTGCAGCCTTAGCTCAAACAAAACACGTCGTCTTCTTGTGACAACAGCCACATGCCAAGAAGCAAGAACAAGATCTGCTGTATGTATCTACTGTTTACTTTACTGTGTCGCTTTCTTTGCGCGAGAATTACGTTGATTGCTACAGCACACCTATCAAATAAGGGTAATGTTGGCAGTGGAAATGCAAGCTGGATCATGCTTTAGCGTCCTGAATCGTACTGAACTGTACTGAACGGTACCGCTCGGCGGAAACGAGCCATTAGTGGTGTCCGAAACCATAGCGGACGTTATCGAGTGCACTCATTCAATCTCATAATGCACAGCAATGCAGAGTGTACAACCGATGTACACTCAATGGCTGGAGAATACCCATAATGCACTGTAAGAGTCGCCAAATAAATTTGCCAGAAGATGCCACCCACAGCTGAATCATCCATCCAGAAAAATCCAATTCTGGTGCACTCAGTGTCCGAATTCAATCACGCACTCCTTCAAGTGAACTATACTAGTGGACTAATGTAGGGAATAGTGAATAAGGGTATAGGGGGCAATTTCGAACACAGCCATTGTCATAAATTGTTGTGCTTCCTTCCATTACACCAGCTATACTAATTAGACACACGCCACCCAGTGTCAAAAAATGTAATTACAACAGACATTGCCTGCATCTCAATGTGCATACTATCCATCCTAAATAGTATGTGACATTAGTAATATTCAATCCTTCTTAGGGAGGATATAGTGGATAGTATGCACATTGGGATGGGATTCAATACAACATAATGGCTCTAACAGGAAACAAAACACAATTTCCCAAATTAGGTCAAGGAAAAGGTTCAATGTTTAAAGTAGTGTAAATCACTGGACACTGAGCCGCAACAAGAAAGGCTTTTAAAGAGGACCACTGTGCTTTATAATGTCACATTTGGTTTATTTCAGCTATTGAAAGAAATTCTGCAACTGGCATGAACAATACTAGAAATATTATTCACCTTTTGGACACCTTTTCTTCATCCGGCACTTTCTGCTCTCGGTCTGAGGTGGGCATAATGCTTCAGTCTCTTCAGGCGTGTTGCTGGACAGCTCAAGGGTCCTGCTCTGCTGCCCCCATCTGACACCACAGCTTAGGCCATTGTGATGACATGGGCTCCATTCGCCCCAGACGCCAACGACACGGAACACACATCCTTCTGGAGATAAAGAATACTGAATCATAAAAGCAAGCTCAATTACCAATCTTTACTTACTTGCAAAATATCTCCAGTTTTTATCTTTGGGTGAGCTATTCCTGATCTGACGAGGTCTGCAACATCGACATTGTTATTGAACTGAAGGGGTTACTTATAATTTGCACCTGTCTTTCATTATGTTCAGTCCTGTGTCGATTCTCATGTATTAATTGAAGTGGTTAGCGTTTATTCCTACGTGAGTTCCTGTGTTTGTTGGATTAAAATAAAGACTGTTCTATTGTATCTTCATATTTATTCGTGCTTACCACAACAATAACGTTACATATGTAGAGCTGCTTATTGCATATTATTAACTTTGCATTATTATCGAACTAAACTGGTGCTGTATGTATTTTTTTTAGGTTCACACACTTGTTTCTCCGAAAAACATTCCTACAGCCATTTATTCTACTTTGAAATGTGTTTGTTGTGAGAATATTTCAACACCCCAGGTTGCCATTTGGCAGAAAACAACAAACAAGGTCAGTTATAATGTTAGTAAGATTTTTACATAAAAAATGGCCAAACTTTTTAAATAAAAGGCATTTTTCCTACTCTGATTTTAGCCTCTGATTTGAACATTCTGTTTAAAGGGGCGTGTCTGCTGTGAGACTTCAGTGTAAACGCCCACTGCTGTGATTGGCTGCTGTGAGACTTCAGTGTAAACGCCCACTGCAGTGATTGGCTGCTGTGTTACTTCAGTGTAAACGCTCTCTGCTGTGATTGGCTGCTGTGTTACTTCAGTGTAAACGCCCACTGCTGTGATTGGCTGACATCTTGCATATGAAATAAATATTACATGAGGAACTCTCAAAAACTTTTAGCACTTTTTTTACTATTACAACTCTCAAGGTTAACTAATCGTGTTTTGATTATAGCTTTATATTCAGATCTATAGCATTATATTCAGATCTATAGCATTATATTCAGATCTATGGCATGAAAGGTTGCAGTGATGATCATGGTAGCCGATCACAGACATGTTGAGCTCATGAATGCCGTGATCTCGTCATTGCAACTCGATTTCTGCTCTCTAACGAATACTTTAATCATAACTAACAGTGCAAACACGATGTAAATAAGAGATCTGTTGATTATAACGGGAGTTTTTTGTCGAGAGTCCAGAACTCAGTCACTGATAAACTCGCTCTGTTTTATTGACTGCTCCAGCAATTGTAAAGGGAGCGTACTTTGATCGCTTTCTATATATAATTTAATGAATTTAAAAAAGAGATATGATTTATTTTCATCCTACTAAGAGAAATAATGTGAAGTTGAGCGTTTAGTCACTGGTTTGATTTACTGACACAGAGACAAAGAACTTCTGACTGTACATGAATCATTACATCAGAAATCACTGATCACAGATCAGGCATTAGAATTAACACGGTTACTCACATGTTGTGACATTACTGTCGAGTCCATATCGTAAAAGTCTGTTTGCAAAGCCTGTGCTGAAATTGCGTCTGATTTACCAAAGAATCCACAGTGAAATGTAGTGAATACAAATAAATAATGCTCAACTGAGACATTCACATTGTTGAAAATAAATAAGCACATTCCTAGCATTAGGATCCTTTGGAAGGGAATATTATTTTTAGTCCAGTGATCCTGTATAGCTCTCCTCTCCTCGTCATCTCACTAACACTCCAGTGGGCAGGGCCAAAGTTGCAATGATGAAGTAGGCGTTGATCTTCACTTATCATAAATAGGTTCATTCCACAACTAGTCGTTCTCTGGGCTTGGACAATAAAAGCTGTTTTTGGACTAACATTGAAGTTTTCAGTTCTGAAACTTACAGGATATTCTTACAGTATGATGACCGCTTATATGTCAAAAGATCAAGGAAAATTTGTGCATGACACCTTTAAAACAAGACAAGTGCCAGAGCAAATACTTTACATTGTATCAACATTTTTATATAGAAGTGTATATTTTGAATTTGGACTGCAGTACCCATTTCAACCACTAGCTGTCAATCTTACATACAGCACCTTGAAACAACAATCAACTGAGCTGATTAATTACACAATTATCTTCGGTAGAGCTGCTTTATAGCTGAACCGAGTTTGCTTCAAAATGTATGAACTTTGCAACATGGTTATTAAACTGAATTAAATCAACACTGAACTAAATTTGACCTGAATATTGTCTTTTACAGCTGAAATTGTAATTTCACAATTTTCATAATTTCATAATGAAAGAACTTTGCAAATTCTGTTATTGTCTTGTTGCTCAAACAATCTGTATCATATAAAGTGTTATATAATGAAATGCAACTCGACTTTTTAATCAAAGCTACTGTGTAAGCTTTTTTGTACAACATCAACATCGTTATTTGAAAAAGTTCAAAAAACTTTTTGTATTTTGTGTTTCTCGTTTTGTGTGTGTTTTGGATTTATTTAATTTTGTTGTGATCACTATGTGCTGCCATTTTGACTCCCTAGTAGAAGAGATTTATATCTCATTGGGATCATCTCCTGGTTAAATAAAGGATAAATAAATAAATCAAGTTAATGGCATGTGAATTCCCTGTAAATGCAACCAGAAATTTTCTCTAAGCCCATATCTGCGGCTTTTTATTGGCACACATAAGAAAACATCTTGATGTAATTGTTCCAAATAAAACATGACTGATAGGTTTCTTTCAGCATGGTAATGAGAGTTTAATGGCATTATCTACCCATAAAGAAGGTCTGTAAACAACTCAAGCTCTTACCCACGCAGTCTGTGGACTGAGGAAATGTGCCCTCTGGACAGCTTTTGAAGCATTTGCCTTTGAAGAGCAGATATCCACCCTTGCACTTGGTGCAAAAGTCCTTGTTGAAGCACCTCTCGCATTCTGGAGCTTTGCATTCTGGGAGATATATGCATGAGGATTACAGTCATGTATAAGGTGTGTGGTATTATACAGGCTTTCTCAAGATATCAAGTTCAAAAGAGATGAATGGCCCCAAAAACAAACCTAATGTTTTGGTAATAAATAAATAAACAAACAAATAAGGACATATTATTATTATATCCCACTTTTTAGAAAATCATTTTTTTAAAATAAACAAATAAATATAAATAAAAAAAGATTTATGATTTATATTTAATATTAAGGACCTATTAAAAACATCTATTATTATTATTATTAGATTGTAGTACTTTAGTACTCATCCAACAGAATTCCTTTTAAAAATAAACAAATAACTAAATTGTAAAAAAAAAAAAAAAAAATATTGATTGAATATTGAGGATATATTTTTAAAATATCATTATTAATAATAATAATATTAGATTGTAGTACTTTCAGCTCCATGACACATTTCAGAGTGTTTAGATTCATCCCACATAATTATTAAAAAAAAATATTAGTGAGAATTTTAAATAAATATAAAATAAATTGATATTTGATACTGGTAATAAAGAAAAGAAAAGGTCTGGACTTTTAGACATGATTGTACACTGATTTGGACTGACTCATGCAGCGGTTGAGATCTTTGCCCCGGAGGCCGAAGTGTCCAGAGGGGCAGGAGTGAAGACAAAAGCCGTGGTGGCTCATGCCATCTCTGTTCAGGAACAGGAAGAGCCGCTCAGAGCAGCGCAGACAGCCATTTTCCTTCGAACACTCCAGACAGCTCCTGCACTCCTGTCGCCAGCTCTCTGAAAAACATTTAAATGATTATTAGTAAACAGGCAACATCGCAAGAGAACGTGTCTAGGACTGTGCATTGGGATTTATGTGCAATCATATTCTCTGACACGTTACACATTCTGCGCTGACATTTGGGGCTTTGAGATGACATTCTAAAGGCCATAAGCACGCATGGCATCTCTTTGGCTGCTTGAAAAGGGCCGGGTTTCTTTCTGTCACCTGGCTAAACTCAACAAAGTATTTTGCAGCATGCATTTTCTCAGTGCGGTACAGATTTTTAATTTTGACGTGTGAATTGTCATGGTTAATGGTGATTAATGATGCTATCCGACTTAATAAAAGCAAAAAAAGAAACAAAACAAAACAAAAAATAAATAAATATCTAGAAACCAGAATATCAAAGATCATCTGACTTGAGTAACCACCTAGCAACTACCCAGAACACCCTATATAATATGAAATACACAGATCAGGCATAACATTATGACCTCCTTCCTATTGTGTTGGTCCTCCTTTTGCTGCCAAAACAGCCCTGACCCATCGAGTCATGGACTCCATTAGACCCCTGAAGGTGTGCTGTGGTATCTGGCACCAAGATGTTAGCAGCAGATCCTTTAAGTCCTGTAAGTTGTGAGTTGGAGCCTCCATGGATCGGACTTGTTTGTTCAGCACATCCCACAGATGCTCTATTGGATTGAGATCTGGGGAATTTGGAAGCCAAGTCAACACCTCAAACTCGTTGTTGTGCACCATTCCTGAACCATTTTTGCTTTGTGGTAAGGCGCATTATCCCACTGAAACAGGGTCAGGGGTCAGCATGGGCACCCTGATTGGTCTACGCAACAAACTGAGATGCATTGTGTATTCTGACACCTTTCTGTCAGAACCAGCATTAACTTCTTGAGCAATTTGAGCTCCAGTAGCTCGTCTGTTTGATGGGACCACACGGGTCAGCCTTCTCTCCCCACGTGCATCAATGAGCCTTGGCCGCTCATGACCCTGTGGCCGGTTCACCACTGTTCCTTCCTTGGAGCACTTTTGATAGATCCTGACCACTGCAGACCGGGAACACCCCACAAGAGCTGCAGTTTTGGAGATGCTCTGACCCAGTCGTCTAGCCATCACAATTTGGCCCTTGTCAAACTCGCTCAAATCCTTACGCTTGCCCATTTTTCCTGCTTCTAACACATCAACTTTGAGGACAAAATGTTCACTTGCTGCCTAATATATCCCACCCACTAACAGGAGCCGTGATGAAGAGATAATCAGTGCTATTCACTTCACCTGTCAGTGGTCATAATGTTATGCCTGATCGGTGTATATATTTTTTAACTAATTTAGTTTTTTTTGTTTTTCAAAATTAAAAATAACTTTGAAATGACAAAATATATTTTTCATTCTTAAAATGCAAATATACATAGTCATATATATATATATGAAATATCTGCATACGTATGTGAATATGTAGTAATTAGTGCAGCTAAAAAATATACATATATTTTTCAAATTTGGAAAAAAAAATTATTGGACATAAATATATTTATAAAAATAAAATATATAATTAAATATAAGTAACTAAAATGTTTTAAAATATATTTATGTAAAAACATTTTTAAAAAACAATTTAGTAATATATTTTTGGACACTTTTTAGTTCATTCAATCATTAAAACTCTCCATGTCTAAACCCATTAGGGATGAGCAACAACAGCAAGCAGTGGTCAAAGGCCGTGGCCAGTAAACAAAGTTACTGGTTCAGTCCTATCAAAGAAACTGATTCACCATTGTACCCTTAAGCCAGGCACTTAACTCTGCACCGCTCCAAGAGTTTGTCACTGTAGTAATTCAACTGTATAAAAGCATCTGCTATAACTGTTTACTCTCTCTCTCTCTCAGTGTCTCTTTTTCTTTTCACAAAATGTGTTCTTAATGTACAGAGTGCATGCATGTTTACATCCGACTGATGCCAAAGCCAGAGACTGGAGATTGAAGGCTCTTGTCTGTGTGTGTTGTGTCACACTGAGCCACTGGAGAGGTTTCGAGGGGGGATATGTGAGGAAAGTGGCAGATGGTTCTTATCTTCATGTCCTTCATTAGGGAAATAAAGACAGACACCAATGTCTAAAAAGACGTTGGTGAGCCAAGCCGAGATACATCTGCTGCATTGCATTCTCATCATTGTGTTCTTCTATATTTTGTACATGGGTGTCAATCAAATGAAATTGAGAAAATATGGGGGGGAATACAAATAAGAAATGAATGCCAGATACTTCTACAAAGCTTATTGGAGGAGTGAATGTGCTGCTTAAAAAAGGTTATGAACTGATAAATAAAAATTGTCTTGAGCTTTTGGCATATTAGAGGTCATCATACTATAAGAAGATCCTGTAAGTTTCAGGACTGAAAACTTCAATGTTAGCCCAAAAACAGCTTCTATTGAACCAAGCCCAGAGAACGACTCGTTGTGGAATGAGCCTATCTGCAGAAGATCAACGCCTACTTCGTTATTGCAACTTTGGCCCCGCCCACTGGTGTGTTAGTAAGATGATGAGGAGAGAAGAGCGATACAGGATCACTGCACTAAAAATAACATTACCTTCCAAAGGATCCTAATGCTAGGAATGTACTTATTTATTTTCAACAATGTGAATGTCTCAGTTGAGCATTATTTATTTGTATTCTCTACATTTCACTGTGGATTCTTTGGAAGTCTCACAGCAGTGGGCGTTTACACTGAAGTCTCACAGCAGCCAATCACAGCAGTGGGCGTTTACACTGAAGTCTCACAGCAGCCAATCACAGCAGTGGGCGTTTACACTGAAGTCTCACAGCAGCCAATCACACCAGTGAGCGTTTACACTGGTCTCACAGCAACCAATCACAGCAGTGGGCGTTTACACTGGTCTCACAGCAGCCAATCACAGCAGTGGGCGTTTACACTGAAGTCTCACAGCAGCCAATCACAGCAGTGGGCGTTTACACTGGTCTCACAGCAACCAATCACAGCAGTGGGTGTTTACACTGGTCTCACAGCAACCAATCACAGCAGTGGGTGTTTACACTGGTCTCACAGCAGCCAATCACAGCAGTGGGTGTTTACACTGGTCTCACAGCAGCCAATCACAGCAGTGGGTGTTTACACTGGTCTCACAGCAGCCATGCCCCTTCAAACAGAGCATTCAAATCAGAGGCTAAAATCTTTTTTTTCCAGGGCTGTAAAAATGCCTTTTATTTCTAAATTACGACCATTTTTGATGTAAAAATCATACTAACATTATAAATGCACCACACTTAACCAGCTAAAGTTAATGACTGAGTATGAATTTGATCAAGAAACAAGGGTTTCAAAGTATTTTGTAATTAATTTTTTGCTGATGTCTTTTTACAATATACATGCGTCATGTAGAAGCTCATAAATTAGATCTAAAACTTTGTGACTATATTCTGGAAAATCAGTGGTTTTTATCAGTGGTTTATTACCGACGTACATCACGTTCTGCTGAAAATATATACATATACTATATATATATATATGAAGCCACATCATCAGCTGCAAAATTTTATGTGCTGACCTTACAAATCTTAATAAATAATAGATAAAACAGTACCTGGCTAAATTAAATATATTAGTCAGATAGAAATGTTCTTTTTGTTTAGAGCTCAAATCTCAGACTTTCATTGTAACACTGTACAAGCTGGGAAATTCATGGATGTTTAATTCTGACATTTAGAGGTGAAGTGTATTATTTCACAGCAATATGCCACAATATCAGCTCTATAGCAAAAATATTTAATTATGTAATATATAATAACAAACATGTTATTATTATATACAACTACTATTTAAAATGTTACTCCACTATCATACAAACCTACAATATATAATCCTATACAAGTTTTCATGCAGGACAATTGTGAAACAAAATACACTTAAAACATACACTAAAAAAATAAAAAGCTAAATTCCACCACAATTTGTCTAAATGTACTGCAAAAATTGTCCATTGATTTATGTGTAATGACTATCATGCTGTATCAAAAGTATTTTCAAAAGTGCAATCACTCACTATTGCCTCTATATCTACCAGAAATATATCTACCAGAGGCCCTAAACATCTTTTCTTTTCACACACACATTAGGTTGCACCCCTTAAATGAAACATATTTTGAATTGTTATATACTTAGGGATCATTAAAAAAACAGTAACACTTTAGTTTAGGGTTTAATTCTCACTATTAATTAGTTGCTTATTAGCATGCATATTACTAGGACATTGTCTGTTTATTAGTACTTATAAAGCACATATTAATGCCTTATTCTGCATGAGCATATTCTACATCCCTTAATCCTACCCAACACCTAAACTTAACAACCTTACTAACTATTAATAAACTGTAATTAGGAGCTTATTGAGGCAGAAGTCATAGATAATAGTGAGAACTGGACCCTAATCTAAAGTGAAAACACATAGTAGCAATTGTTTAAAATAAAGATTCTGATTAGCTGGAACATCTATATTTTTCCCAGCACATTGAATGAAGGACACATCATAGAAACTAGGGTGTCTTTTGAGGTAAACAACCACTAATATCAAAAATATCCAAAAACCACTAGAACAATGTTATATATTTAGTTGACTTGTGTACTTACATTATCCCAAATGTTTCCAAGAATGTTTTTTTTTTTTTTTTTTTACCATTTTAACCAGGACACGGCCTGTGTCCGAGGTGAAGGCAACAACTCCCATGATTCCACGAGGAGTCATCAAGCTACGCCTTTGTTTTGAATAAGCGACCTCTAGTGGCGAAAATTACATATTGTACCTTTAACAATGCCAACGCATTCACCCAGAACCTTTTGTTTACAAAGTTTACACACCTCTTGCAGAATCTGTGAAAATGTGAATAATTGTAACAAAATAAGATTGATCATACAAATGTTATTTTTTATTTAGTACTGTCCTGAAGAAGATATTTTACATAAAAGATGTTTACAGATGAAGAGTTCAGATGCAAAAGCCTCTAAATCCGTCTGATGTTTTTCTTAAAAATAAGCATTTTTGTCAGGCACCTATGTATAGGTTTCTACCTAAGAACCGGTACGTCTGAATGGGCTGAGGCTGGGATTTAACGGGTTTGAAGTGAAAGTATTTTATGAACTTCTACTATACACGGAGAGCATTCACTCAGTATCGTTATCTCATTTTTGTCACAAGTGGCTTTTAGAGGCTTTTGTATCTGAACTCTTCATATAGTCCACAAGACCCCAAAAAATGACCCTGTTCAAAAGTTTATGTTGATTCTTAATACCGTGTGTCGTTCCCTGATGATCCACGGCTGTTTTTGTGTTTTGTGATGGTTGTTCTTGAGTCTCTTGTTTGTCCTGAGCAGTTAAACTGACCAATGTTCTTCAGAAAGATCCTCCAGATCCTCCGGCTCCTGCACATCCTTCAGTTTTCCAGCATCTTTTGCATATTTGAACCCTTTCCAGAAGTGACTATGATTTTGAGATCCATCTTTTCACACTGAGGACGATTGAGGGACTCAAACACTATTAGAGAAGGTTCAAACACTCACTGAAGCTCCAGAAGGAAACACGACGCATTAAGCATTAACTTTTGAACAGGATGAAATTTTTCTTATTTTGTTTAAAAAAAAAATTTTTTTTTTCATTTAGCCCTTCAGCCCTCAAAATCATACAGCCACTACTGGAAAGGGTTCAAATATGTAAATGATGCTGGAAAACTAAAGGATTTTTGGGATCTGGAGGATTTTTCTGAAGAACATTGGTCAGTTTAACTGCTCAGGACAAACAAGAGACTCAAGAACAACCATCACAAAACACAAAAACAGCCGTGGATCATCAGGGAACGACACACGGTATTAAGTTTTTATAAATTCAGCAATTTTTTATTTTTATTTTTTTTTGTCTTGTGAACTATATCTAATCATCTTGTATGTAAAATATCTAATTCAGGACAGTACTAAATAAAAATAACATGCATTTTGTATGATCAATCTTATTTTGTTAAAATGATTCACATGTTCACAGATTCTGCAAGGTGTGTAAACTTTTGAGACTGTATATCACATATAGACTCATGAACATAGCGCTATCAACTCCATTCTGCTGTTAGACCTGTGTCTCCTAATTGGACACATCCCATATAAATGAAGGATTTAAAACAAACCCCTCACAAAGCGTCATTTTTAATATCATCTCAGTGATTTCTAAAGCGAATCTATAATGCTAATTCAGTAGGTTATCTTCTTTCAACAGGACGCCAAAACACAGCAAATAGAACACAATATGTCCTATTAATGTAATAAGCCTCAGAAAAGGTTCAGGGAATCACTGCAGCACACAGTAATTTACGATGTAGCATTTGCTCACATTAATATAACATTCATCTGAAATCACACGTCTGTGTAATCACATAAATCAGCTATTTAAACATCTTTAAACCTGGCTTATCTAATCAGATTTGGGAGACGGAACTATTCTTTCCATAAAAAAATTAACATTTGTGTAAATAAATATGCAATATTTGGGTATTGGTGCATAAGTATAGAGGTACTCCAGGAATACTATTGTGTATGTCCAAAAACCATAGGAGTAACTTTTGGTACTTTTTTTGTAAGTGTATATGATTATTTAGTATTTTTTAAAAACAGATATGAAATAGAAATGATCAATTGATAAAAGTTGTCTTACCACTTTGTTTCCTCGCAGTTACCGCCAGTATAAGCGTCTGACAAAACAGCGAGAGGAGAGCCAAAAGTTGCCAATGCATCTCGACAAGGAGCAGGTTCTGTAATATCTGCCCGAAAGACTGCCTCTGAAAGAGAGCCGGCCTCATGGAAACTCATGGCTAACAGTATGATGCTCACCCTGCCCACATCACCTGATCTCCACGAACATCTGTCCAATTTACTTTTCAGCTGTTGAGTAATTGTGCTCGTTTTAGGATGTTGTTTTGCGTGTATTGTCGCATACCTGAGGCAAAACTCAACTTTTGACCTTTTCGTCAAACCAGAATCCTTAGCCTAACTATTTAATCCCTCTATATTTAGATGGTTTAGAAAATCTAGGTTTATTTTTCCAAACACAGTGGAACACAGATTGCAGTTTTCTGTGGTTGTGGTGCCCTGGGTCATGCAGATATCTTTCCTATGAAAAAAATACATTTTGTGACTGCCATCAACAGTTTTTTATGGATCGGTCTTAACTAACAGCAAATGTTCCACAAAAAAACAAATGCAGGAATTAGACTGAAAGTGACCAGATATAAACGAACATGTCAGTGAAAACAGCTTTCGAGGTTAATTAGCCTATGCTTACTTCCAAATTGGCAAGACGGCTGTTTACAACACACTATAAAATTCCATTTGTATGTAGTTAGATCTTTCTTGCATCATTTCCAGTGCATTGGAGGACATTGGATGCAAAATTCACTTTAACGTGGAGTTTGCATATACATGTGACTTAGCAGTGTGTGCACACAACCACCCTGCAATCATAAAAATCCATTCACTCCTTTTTATAACTCCCAAAAAATTATCAAGCCATTTTGATTTTCTGAGCGTTATGACGTCATACTGCTCAGGCCCCGCCCCACGGACTGTCCCGTATTAGCATTGTTTCCACCCTCAGACAGTTGTACACTGTCCGCCATTTTCTGAGATGGGTTTGTCTGCGGACTGCAAGAGAGGACGTAACAGTAAGTCTTGCAGACTGCAGACAGATTCTTTTGGCATTTTCTCCACGCTTGAGCAGCTCTAGCTGTAGCTGTAAGCAATGCAGGTGTTTTGTTGTTGTATGTAAGAGTGAACATAAGTCTTCAATTACTCTTGACATCAGAGCCACTGAAGACGCAGTGGATTCGTTTTATTTTTGAGCCACTATATACCTAAATTCGTTTATGTCTGCACAAATCATTTGACTCCACACCGCTTTGTGAAGGTTCAATACAAAGGGATAATACAGGTGTAATGGGGTTTGTTGATGTGGAAAGAAGGCGGTGGGAACCAGCAAACATTCAAAAGACTTTAATCTTAAAATAAACAAAATTAAAGTAAAAACCAGCCGCGCGCACACACATAGTAAAACATAAACAAAACACAACATAAACATCAGCTGTGCTCAAAGGATCTGGCCTTATGTTGTTGAAGTTTGGTTATTTAAGAAAGTCATAAATAATAAAGCAAGAGGACGTCTCAATTCATTCCTTCACAGGTGTATCATTCCTTTGCATCCTAAGGGGGTGGAGCTAAAACGTGCAGAAATTAAATTAGTTAAAGGGGTACTTCAGCGCTGGGAAGATGAATGTGTATTTAAACTGGGTCATTTATGTAGTAGAAATGTGAAATTATTTTTTAATTTGGTGCCTTCTAGACTGAGAAAAGCCAGAAAATGTATTTTTGGCTCATGTGGATGAAAGACAACAACTCCCAGAATGCACTTGCTTCACTGCCCTACGAGGCCACTCCCAAAGCCACAGCTACTGGATCAGTTGCCCACCGCGGCACCGCCCCTACCGTTGTTTTCATTTTCATAATAAAATCATTTAGTTCAGTTAGAGAACAGACACTACAATTAAAAACTGACCGTGTTCAATATAATGTGAGTGAGCCGAGTGAGTGTCACGGCACAAACGCAGCAGGAGTCAGATCTCATTCATCACGAGAGCGAAGAGCTGAGGTAAGCGCAGGTGCGGCATACATTCACAGCGCATTTTCAGATCATGCCTATGGAAGCTTAACTTTCATAGGAATTCATTTGAAAAGTTGAAACACTCACTTTGCTCCGCACCACTCTGTTTACATGAATGCCCGCAGCTGCCCGAGCCGAGCGCTGTGAGTGAGATCCCACCCCTGTGGGCGGGTTGATAAAATGCGGAACTAGCTCCTCCTACTGGCTGTAGTCTCTAGCCTCTGTCACGATCGTTCGAATATACTCCCGGATTTCTACTGATACAAAGCTTAATGCTAATCTCTGAAGTATCCCTTTAAGGAAACGAGGATGCACAAATAAGAAATGAGAAGCACCCAGAGTGTGCACAGATCTGCACTTCAGATTCTAACCATCTTTGAATACTCATTTCAACATGCTACAATTTGGGACACACTAATTCCAATTTGAATACTATTTAGGATGGATATTATGCGAATTGAGATGCAGCAATGGTGTCATGCACACTTGCAGGCTGATGTCACAAACCCAGCGCTAAGGTGTGCAGCTCCAGTAAGGTTGTGAACTCTTGAATGGGCTCTGTGTTTGATAACCGGGCTGAAAGTGCATGGAGGGGGGATAGGCGCCGTTGCACTCATGACATCCAACTAAATACGCACCAGATGCAGCGGGTAAGATACTGGGCGTTCTGAGGCACGCCATGAGGCAGTGACACCACACGTCTTGCGCTCTCTTCCAATCAGTGTAACACTACTGGATTCAAAGCGTGCCATCAGCCCTGGGTCAGTTGTGATGTCAGGGAGCCCACTTCCCTGCTGGTTCTCATTTGTTGAATTGTCTCTCTCTGGTTTGCTTTGAGGCTATTATGGATGTACTCCCCTCCATGGGCTTGAAGTACTTGGTACTCAATCTTATCAGAAGATAAAGAGACCTACAGATACATAACAGATATCATATCTACTGTTGTTTTTCAAACCTATGGCAGATATTTTTTCATAGTTTTTGTCATGTGTAACGAGTCAAATCACTTTCCCCTTTGTCAGAGATCATGTTTTATACAGGGCTGCTGTAATACATGCTTTATTTTAGAAGGAAATTTCATGCAAAAATTAAAATTGTGCCATCCTTTATTCACCCTCATGTTGTTCCAATTCCTGCAAGATGAAACAAAATAAGATGTTTTGGAGAAATATGCAGCTCTTCTCCATAAAATGAAAGCATATGACCGTGGCCAAAAAAAAAAAAAAAAAAAAAAAAACATAAAAACAAAACAAGTAGTTACATACAAGTGACATACAAAAGACATTTTATATGCATAAACATGACTATTTTTGTAATTCTTAAAAATAAATAATAAAAATAGATTTCCCAATGGAAGAAAATAAACTATTTTGTTTTGCAGGATGTTTTATCTTGTTTTAATGATGTTTATATATTTATACTGAAGAGTAAGATTTAAAAAAATGAAAAATATGCAGTTTCCCAATGGGAGAAAACAATTCAAGATATATTTTTCAATCAGGCATAACATTATGACCCCTTCCTAATATTGTGTTGGTTCCCCTTTTGCTGTCAAAACAGCCCTGACCCGTCGAGGTATGGACTCCACTAGACCCCTGAAGGTGTGCTGTGGTATCTGGCACCAAGATGTTAGCAGCAGATCCTTTAAGTCCTGTAAGTTGCGAGGTGGGGCCTCCATGGATCGGACTTGTTTGTTCAGCACATCCCACAGATGCTCGATTGGATTGAGATCTGGGGAATTTGGAGACCAAGTCAACACCTCAAACTCGTTGTTGTGCTCCTCAAACAATTCCTGAACCATTTTTGCTTTGTGTCAGGAGCATTATTCTGCTGGAAGAGCCACAGCCACCAGGGAATACCGTTTCCATGAAAGGGTGTACATAGTCTGCAACAATGCTTAGGTAGGTGGTACGTGTCAAAGTAACATCCACATGAATGGCAGGACCCAAGGTTTCCCAGCAGAACATTGCCCAAAGCATCACACTGCCTCCGCCGGCTTGCCTTCTTCCCATAGTGCATCCTGGTGCCATGTGTTCCCCAGGTAAGCGACGCACACGCACACGGCCATCCACGTGATGTAAAAGAAAACGTGATTCATCAGACCAGGCCACCTTCTTCCATTGCTCCGTGGTCCAGTTCTGATGCTCACGTGCCACTGTTGGTGCTTTCGGCGGTGGACAGGGGTCAGCATGGGCACCCTGACTGGTCAGCGGCTATGCCGCCCCATACGCAACAAACTGAGATGCTCTGTGTATTCTGACACCTTTCTATCAGAACCAGCATTAACTTCTTGAGCAGTTTGAGCTCCAGTAGCTCGTCTGTTTGATCGGACCACACGGGCCAGCCTTCTCTCACTTCACCTGTCAGTGGAAAAAAATTAGTAATTTTTTTTTTAGAAAATATATTTAATTGTTTTCTCATACTCATTTATTATTATGTGTGTAATAATAATATATTTAAATGATATATAATCTAAAGAATTATATTAATTGTTTTCTCACATTGTGATTATATATATATATATATATATAGTTTAAATATATTATTATTATTACTTATTATTATTTAAATTAATTTATATTTTTACAAGAAAAAATATAGTCATGCTATATACTATTCATATAGTTTGCTATATATGCAAAATGCAAAACATCTTTTCCAAATATAACTATTTTATTCCTTGCAGGAGGATTGATTTGCTCTCAAAAAAAAAAAAGTATTGCTACTGACTTTTAAAGCAAACAGTTTCATTTAACACTGACCTGGTCACCTTCTTGTTTCCCTTTAGCCTGAACTCATTCATTTGCTGACCTTACACACACACATAATGATGACTGACACTCTATTAAAGTCTGCAGGGCCAGAGTGTAGAATGTATGGAACGCATGAAACACATTCCATCAATATTCCACAGATGGAATGTGGGAGCGAGTTTTGAAGACATCATATTTCTGTCAAATATCTGAAGCTAATGTAGAATGATGTTTACTATTGTTTTTTAATATTAATGTCTGTTTGATTATTAATTGTAATCATAAAATCATTCAAGGGCCAATTTACACTCCTGTCAGACATTTCCAAAACTAAACATTTCAGTGAACAGCCAAGCTTAATAGACAGCTTAACAATGTTATTTGATTGACAGGTTGAGATGAGATGTATGTAATGGTCTAGCTGTATCTGTCTGTAAAAGAGAAAGACATGAAGTGAGGCTCCGAGGTGCAAAGAAAATAAGCTCAAGTGTTTACAGACTTTAGCTCACATATATAAAGTAGCAGGGCATCCCAAACAAGGACCATATGCTCCACCCAGACTGTGTGTGTAATGTGCTCAACAGGACAAGAGCAGCCGAAGCACGCTAACAATCATAAAGCACGCTAACAATCCTTTGCAACACTTTATTTTAAGGTGATGTAGTTACATGCTACTACATAGTAATAAGAGTAAATTATGCATAATTACAAGTAACTAACCCTAATCCAAACCCTATAACTCTATTGTAAGCGCATGTAGTTAATTATACTATTTGAGTAATACAATGTAACTACGTCACCTAAAAATAAAGTATAACCCAATCATCTATCTATCTATCTATCTATCTGTCTGTCTGTCTGTCTGTCCGTCCGTCCGTCCGTCCGTCCGTCCGTCCGTCCGTCCGTCCGTCCGTCCGTCCGTCCGTCCGTCCGTCCGTCCGTCCATCCATCCATCCATCCATCCATCCGTCTGTCTGTCTGTATGTCTGTCTTTTGTTCATCTATCTATCTATCTATCTATCTATCTATCTATCTATCTATCTATCTATCTATCTATCTATCTATCTATCTATCTATCTATCTATCTATCTATCTATCTATCTATCTACCTATCTATCTATCTATCTGTCTGTATGTCTGTCTTTTGTTCATCTATCTATCTATCTATCTATCTATCTATCTATCTATCTATCTATCTATCTATCTATCTATCTATCTATCTATCTATCTATCTATCTATCTATCTATCTATCTATCTATCTATCTATCTATCTATCTTTTGTATTTTATAGCTCTGCTGCATGTGTATTTGTATGTGTGTTTTTAAGGCAATGATTCATGCATTCTGTGGTAGTGTTGGGTTTTACTGCAATGCTACTAGCAACCACAACATTGTAATTTTGTCATGCAGTGTAACCTTTACTAAATAACCACATTTTATGGTTGCAGAAATGTTTTTGTAATGGCAAAATGCTATAAAAATAAAATAAAATAAAATATAATAAAATAAAATAAAATATGGAGGTACTAACTGTCAGATGACTCTTCATAATACAGCTTATTTTGATGTTTTATCACGATGATTGGTAGCTTCATGGAGCTGGTCCAGCTTTGATGTGCAACTGAATAGCTCGTATTTCATGATAACAATGTGTCATGTCTGGACCTCATTAGGCAACCAGTGGAAAACCTTCACACATGGTGGCCTTATTCTCAGACAAACCTGAACCTGTGTGGACAAACCTACTGAAACTATGAGCTTATATTCTGTATGTGATCTGAAGTCAACATATGCCTTCAAGACAGCTGGCTCCAGAACTTCATACCTATCAAGCTTACAGTAAATCCTCAAGACTTGGAGAACTGAACTGATCTAATCTTTCCATGCTGAAAACCTACAGTCTTTAACATGGTAATGAAAGCACCTGTTTTGTGTTTTCCTGCATGTCTATGGCAAGAAAAAAACAGACAAATGCTAGATTGTTGTGAGTAGTTGCCAGGATGTTGCTGTTTTAGTAATGTTGTTAGGGTGTTCTCATGGGTAGGATGATTTGCATATTCCTGCCTCTAAATAGCCTAGCTCCTTTAGATTTTCATGTTTTGGCAGTGAAATTTATGTCATATTGCAAATAAAGGTAACAGCATACCTATATTCTTCTCTTAAAGAGCACAAATTGGATCATATGATTTAAAAAGTCTAGCTAGACATCTGTTGCCATGATATATCACTCTTCATTAAAGCAGATACTTTTGAGTACACATATCACAGCAGTGCAGACACAGAGTAAAGTAGGCAAGCAGTATTACTGATGTAATGCTGAGCTAATACCCTCATGTCATGACTCGATATGATTCACGATACTGAACTCACAATACGATATTATTGCGATACTCAAAGACATATGGTAAAAGTTTAACAAATAATGCACTGTTGATCAAAATGCTAAATGTGGTATTACATTGGGGGTGGAAATGGCTGTAACAGTAGATCTACTGGAGGCGAGTGTAGATGAACCGAAGAGACATTGTATTGCCAATAATCTCATGAAAACCTCATGGCAATATAATGAACCAATGAGAACTGTGGACACATGACTAGACCAAGCAATGAGAACATGA
The DNA here is from genome assembly GCA_018749465.1 of Paracanthobrama guichenoti. Classification (NCBI taxonomy): domain Eukaryota; kingdom Metazoa; phylum Chordata; class Actinopteri; order Cypriniformes; family Gobionidae; genus Paracanthobrama; species Paracanthobrama guichenoti. Next base: position 33,109,418 of record CM031948.1, read on the forward strand.
CACATAGACTAGGGAACCAATCAGAACAAGACACATGACACTAGGGAAGCACATGCCATGATCACATAAGGGCAAGGAGGTCACATGACAAGAACCAGGAAACATGACTGAGGAAAAATTACAAAATAAAAAACATAAACATGAACCAAATCCCAAAACCCAACTGTGACAATGGCTTGGACTTGGTGCTGGTAACCCAATGCACAGGACAATGGTGACAGGACAAAATATTCATGATTCTGAAGCTGAAAATACAGAATTATTTTAGACACAAATGCTTGCGCAAAAAAATAATGTAGGTCAATTTTTACTCGTAACATAAGACATTTGGCATTATCAGGACTTACAAATATTCCCCCATTGCGTTATTATACATTATATTCAACATTATATAGTTTAATGTAGTACTGACACTAAAACTAAAGTTTTACTAAAGAATTTTTTCTCACACAGTAATTTGAATTTTGGGTGAACTACACAATTCAGATATCATTGTTGCATTTTTCTACTGCGATATATTGTTACACAATATATTGTTGCACTCCTATGAGCTAATAAACCTTTCTAGGAGGGTGAGCCATGATTCATAAACCCATCATACAGGGAGGACACTGAGCATCAAACAGACATATGATGCCATTAAGAGCCAAGCTTTTTTAATCTAGCCACAACTAAATGACATTTGAAATCTAATTGAAATATTCACTAGAAACTCTATTGGCACTATACTCTCATGACAAGAAACTCTATTGGCACTATACGCTCATGACTAGAAACTCTATTGGCACTATACGCTCATGAGTCATGACTAGAAACTCTATTGGCACTATACGCTCATGAGTCATGACTAGAAACTCTATTGGCACTATACGCTCATGAGTCATGACTAGAAACTCTATTGGCACTATACACTCATGACTAGAAACTCTATTGGCACTATATGCTCATGACTAGAAACTCTATTGGCACTATATGCTCATGACTAGAAACTCTATTGGCACTATACGCTCATGAGTCATGACTAGAAACTCTATTTGCACTATATGCTCATGACTAGAAAGTCTATTGGCACTATACACTCATTAATCATTACTAGAAACTCTATTGGCACTATACGCTCATAACTAGAAACTCTATTGGCACTATACGCTCATGACTAGAAACTCTATTGGCACTATACACTCATTAATCATTACTAGAAACTCTATTGGCACTATACGCTCATGACTAGAAACTCTATTGGCACTATACACTCATTAATCATTACTAGAAACTCTATTGGCACTATACGCTCATAACTAGAAACTATTGGCACTATACACTCATGAGTCATGAATAGAAACTCTATTGGCACTATACGCTCATGACTAGAAACTCTATTGGCACTATACACTCATGAGTCATGACTAGAAACTCTATTGGCACTATACGCTCATGACTAGAAACTCTATTGGCACTATACACTCATTAATCATTACTAGAAACTCTATTGGCACTATACGCTCATGACTAGAAACTCTATTGGCACTATATACTCATGAGTCATGACTAGAAACTCTATTGGCACTATACACTCATGAGTCATGACTAGAAACTCTATTGGCACTATACGCTCATGAAACTCTATTGGCACTATACGCTCATGACTAGAAACTCTATTGGCACTATACACTCATGACTAGAAACTCTATTGGCACTATACACTCATGAGTCATGACTAGAAACTCTATTGGCACTATACGCTCATGACTAGAAACTCTATTGGCACTATACTCTCATGACTAGAAACTCTATTGGCACTATACGCTCATGACTAGAAACTCTATTGGCACTATACGCTCATTACTAGAAACTCTATTGGCACTATACGCTCATGACTAGAAACTCTATTGGCACTATACACTCATTAATCATTACTAGAAACTCTATTGGCACTATACGCTCATAACTAGAAACTCTATTGGCACTATACACTCATGAGTCATGAATAGAAACTCTATTGGCACTATACGCTCATGACTAGAAACTCTATTGGCACTATACACTCATGAGTCATGACTAGAAACTCTATTGGCACTATACGCTCATGACTAGAAACTCTATTGGCACTATACACTCATTAATCATTACTAGAAACTCTATTGGCACTATACGCTCATGACTAGAAACTCTATTGGCACTATACGCTCATGACTAGAAACTCTATTGGCACTATACGCTCATGACTAGAAACTCTATTGGCACTATATGCTCATGACTAGAAACTCTATTGGCACTATACGCTCATGAGTCATGACTAGAAACTCTATTGGCACTATATGCTCATGACTAGAAACTCTATTGGCACTATACGCTCATGACTAGAAACTCTATTGGCACTATATGCTCATGACTAGAAACTCTATTGGCACTATACGCTCATGACTAGAAACTCTATTGGCACTATATACTCATGAGTCATGACTAGAAACTATTGGCACTATACACTCATGAGTCATGACTAGAAACTCTATTGGCACTATACGCTCATGAAACTCTATTGGCACTATACGCTCATGACTAGAAACTCTATTGGCACTATACACTCATGACTAGAAACTCTATTGGCACTATACACTCATGAGTCATGACTAGAAACTCTATTGGCACTATACGCTCATGACTAGAAACTCTATTGGCACTATACTCTCATGACTAGAAACTCTATTGGCACTATACGCTCATGACTAGAAACTCTATTGGCACTATACGCTCATGACTAGAAATTCCCTTCACCTCAGTGTGAAAAGTTTGGTGTTAGTGAGATTTTTATTTTGTTGAGGAAATGAATACTTTTATTCAGCAAGGATGCACTAAATTTATCAAAAATGACAGTAAAGACATTTTACATTCATTCAAAAACTTTACAAAAGATTTCTATTTCAAATAAATGCTGTATTCATCAAAGAATCCTGAAAATTTGTATTACGGTTTCCACAGAAATATGAAGCAGAACAACTGTTTCCAACTGGAGAAATGATGCTGCACAGTTAGCTTGGCATCACAGAAAATAAATTACATTTTAAATTGTATTATAGAAAGCAGTTTTATTCAATTGAAATAATATTTCACAAATATTTCACATACTGTTTTTACTGTTTTTTGATCAAATAAATGCAGCCTTGGTGGGCATTTAAAAATCTTACCAACCCCAAACGTTTGAACGGTAGTGTAAACTAGAAAGTAAAGTTCGTTGTAACAAACTTTGATGTTAGCTTGATAGGAATAATTAAATTTATCATTTTGATGGCGGATTATAACCCAGAAAGGTCCAAACGACAATCATCAGTGACAACTGGAGATTCACCCATAGTCAAAAGCAAAAGATTAGACTGTTCAGAAACTGAAATCTACAGGTAACGCTAATACACGCTAAATACACGCAATGCTGATGTTGTTAACATTAACAATTTGAGAACAAAGTATAACAATAATAATCATTTGCACGGTTTGATGTGATATGAGCTAAGCGATCATAAGATAATCACCGTTGCACGATTTAGTGGCAGACATGTTACTTGTTTCGATTATTCTGACGTAGAATCTGTGATTCTGAAGTACAGTATCCACACTGGTGCGGTGACTGACAGCCACACAAACTCCTCAAAACATTAGATTCATCCGCGCTGAGGAGCCGCTGATGCACAACCCACATAAAGATGATAATTCCACAAATAACTGCAGGTTTCAAATAGTAGTGGAAAGTTCGAATCAACTCGAGAGATAAACTAATAAATTCTGTTTCCGGTACACTGAACGGACAACTCGAACCCGAAGACTCGAGAGATGAACTAATAAATTCTGTTTCCTGTACAGAACACATGGGATGTTGCGCATGCGTGGTCAACACAAAATGAACGAATCGCTCTCTGAGACAACTCGTTGTTCTCGAATCATAATAAAGATTCGTTCAAAATGAAGGACACATCACTAGTTTCAAACAGAGAGTCAAAACCTACGGACTGCAGCTTTAAAGGCACATTACGTAAGATTTTTGGATTAAAATATCCAAAAATCAGAAGAACATTGTTACATATGTGTTGACTTGTGTACTTACATTATCCCAAATGGTTCCAATAATGTTTAAATCCAGAGAAATAAGCAATTTTAACCAGGACACGGACCGTCTGTACATCGCCTATCAATGACATCACACCCACGTTATCCTCCAATTTTATTTTGTAGAAACCATGGAAACACCAAAGACGCTTTAATATCTGATGTGTTTCATTAGACAGGAGAGCAACTGTTTGGATCATTGATGGACAGAAACTAATCATTGTTCTCCAGCTCAACACAGTTAGTCTTATTGTTTAAATCTGGTGTTGTTGATTTACCGCACAGAGTGCCATGTTTTACCATGCCTGATATGATCTCGCTCACTGCAGTGTGAACAAGTGTCTCATAGTAGCGCCGAGCGAACACACAGAGTAGCATTATAACATCACTTTAACACACTCAAATGTGTGTAATATGATAAAACAGCGCTGCGTTCCCCCACATACGCATGAGCGGAAGAAGCGGAAGCGCTCGTCTGCGGCAGAATAAAAGCTCCACTGCTCTCGAGCCGTGTGTCGCGCTCGTCTCTCATTAGCAATCGCTCCAGCGCCTCGTTCAGCTCCACCCTGCTTCATACTACAGTAACGGTAATACATCTGCAATACATCAGCTCATCCATGAATATGATTTCTGTCTGTCAGTTTCTTTTCCACCAGCTGAAGAGGTGAAGGCAACAACTCCCATGATCACGCGAGGGCGTCATCAAGCTACGCCTTTGTTTTGAAAAAGCAACCTCTAGTGGCGAAAATTACATATTGTACCTTTAATACAGTATACAAGTTACAACTAGTCACATAAATTATGTCAAAGCAGTGAATCTCTGTGTATAAGTGGTCTTTAAATAAACGTTAAAAGGTCTCTTTTGAGTGCTATAAATGAATGTAAGCAACACTAAAGCAGGCCTGCTCTCAGTCTGAAGTAAGCTTCTGTGCAATGTGTTTTCAATGACTGTAAGTCAAACCAGATGCTGATGTTATCATTATTCTTAGCTTGAGAATGTCCAGTAAAGCCATAAACAATGAATGTGAATCTTTTCATTCTTTCATGATTTCTGAAGCACAACAAAGATTAAAATGATAACTTGAAGTACTGTATGTAACTAATGCACTGCATTGTGGTCGAGTATTGATTATTTTTTGCTTTTTGTTTACTCTCTCATTGCTATTTATAAATGAATACTGCAGCCTGCAAACATCATATGTATAATGAATGAATGAATGAATGAATGAATGAGGCATTTATATAATATTTAATATTTTTATATAATAAATAAAATAAAAAGTAAAATATTCTTTAATTAATTAATTAAAAACTATAGGCCTATATTACTGTAGTGCTGAAAGCATGGTACCATACAATGATGGTATCAGGTAGTAATACCTCGGTACATGGTAAAGAATAAATAAATAAAAGCTGTAATACTTTGTGATCTTTTGTAGGACAGCACACAAACTCCACAGACAAAACGGCCATTACCAGTCAAACAAACTACTGACTGAAATGCATGTAGCTAATTAATATAGCGGATGATTTATTATGTCAGTTTTGAATTAGTGTCATAGTAATCAGAATTTAAAAATTATATAAAAATACATTTTGGTAACACTTTACAATACGGGTGCACTAATATGCATTAATTCATGCTTAACTAATGCACAGATAATCATGAGTTAATGTATGACTCATGAAGAACTAAACCATTTATTAATGATCACTGCATCAGCAACTAATGGACATTCTACATGATTAATAGATTAAGTAATCATTAACTTGTTATTAGTTAAATGTGTCATCATGTATTAATTCCCTAATAACATATTAACTAATAATGTAAATGAACCTGTTAATTACCACAACGGGTCAAAGCTATGTATTTCAACTTCCAGTTGTCTGCTTTAGTTAATCATTAGCTAATTATTTGCAAAGGTATCATTATGTTATGATTTTACTTGTTGAGGCACATGACTATTAACTAATTGTTAAGTAATATGTCATTGATTTTGATTCATTTTGAATTAGTTAATAGTGATATATAATGATACCTTTGCAAATCGTTAGCTAATGATTAATTAAAGCAGACAACTGGAAGTTGAAATGCATGGCTTCGACCTGTTGCTATTAGTTAATATAATATGTTATTAGGGAATTAATACATGGTGACACATTTAACTAATAACAAGTTAATGATTACTTACATTTAGATTTATGCACTTGGCAGACGCTTTTATCCAAAGTGACTTACATTGGATTCAAAGTACACTTTTTTTTCCTGGGAACTGAACCCATGACCTTGGTGTTGCTAACGCCATGCTCTTATTATTTGAGCTACAGCAAAGCCATCAGCTCACCCATGAATATGATTTCTGCCTGTCTGATTCTTTTCCACCAGCTGAAGAGGATCTCGGCCTGAATCCTTCTCTCTGTCACTGGATTGAGGACTTCCTCACTGGCAGGCCTCAGGTGGTGAGAATAGGCCAGTCCACCTCCTCCTCCATCACCCTGAGTGTGGGAGCTCCACAGGGCTGTGTCCTGAGTCCCCTGCTCTACTCTCTCTACACGCATGACTGTTTGTCCACACACAGCTCCACCTCTATCATCAAATTTGCTGATGATACTGTTGTCCTGGGCCTCATTTCCAACAACGAGACGGCATACTTGGACGAGGTGGAGCATCTAACATCATGGTGCCAGGACAACTGTCTCTCTCTGAATGTTGGCAAGACCAAAGAAATGATTGTGGACTTCAGGAAGAGACAGCAACGGACATACTTCCCCCTCATGATCAGCGGGTCACCAGTAGAGAGAGTGAGCAGCTTCAAGTACCTGGGTGTAAACATCTCCGAGGACCAGTCATGACCGCAAAGCCCTGCAAAGAGTCGTGCGCTTATCCGAGCGTATCTCAGGCTCAGCTCTCCCGTCTCTGCAGGACGTCTACACCAAACGCTGCAAAGGTAGAGCTACTAAAATCATCAAGGACTCTAATCACCCTGCAAACCCTCATTTCACGCTGCTACCATCTGGTAAGCGCTTCCGAAGCCTGATGGCCAAAACTGAGAGACTCAGGAGGAGCTTCTTCCCCCAGGCCATCAGACTCCTGAACTCAGTCGCTTAACACCACGTGACTTCACTTCAGGATAAACATCGATACACTGACATTGCACTGCACTTTCTGTTCTCGTTGTTACTGTGTAACAACCTGTTATAAACCTGTTTGCACATTATACTCTTATACATTTGTTAACCACATATTTATAAGTCTACAGTTTACTCACTGCACAGTTTACTTCACTTATTTTATTTTATTCCACTTCTTTATTCTTATTTTTTTACTTTTTCTTCTACTTGACTTGATTTATTTATAATTCTATATAGATATATATATATATATATATATATATATATATATATATATATATATATATATATATATATATATATATATATATATATATAGTACTTTTTATCCTATTTCTATTATAATTTCCTCCTTGTGTTTTTAACTGTGAATTTGCACTGTCCATGGAGCGGACCTGTTTACATTTCACTGCCGGTTGTATATTCTGTATATAACTGTGTATGTGACAAATAAAACTCTTGAATCTTGAGAGGTGAAGGCAACAACTCCCATGATCACGCGAGGGCGTCATCAAGCTACGCCTTTGTTTTGAATAAGCGACCTCTAGTGGCGAAAATTACATATTGTGCCTTTAATACAGTATACAAGTTACAACTAGTCACATAAATTATGTCAAAGCAGTGAATCTCTCTCTGTGTGTATAAGTGGTCTTTAAATAAACGTGTAATGATAATGAATGTAAGCAACACTAAAGCAGGCCTGCTCTCAGTCTGAAGTAAGCTTCTGTGCAATGTGTTTTCAATGACTGTAAGTCAAACCAGATGCTGATGTTATCGAATGTCCAATACTTAATCTATTAATCATGTAGAATGTCCATTAGTTGCTGATGCAGTGATCATTAATAAATGGTTTAGTTCTTCATGAGTCATACATTAACTCATGATTATCTGTGCATTAGTTAAGCATGAATTAATGCATATTAGTGCACCCGTATTATAAAGTGTTACCTCTATTTTCTACAAGTGTTGTGTCGCTTTTACCATAAGCGGAACGAACGTTCGCCAGTTGTTGTTTCCTTTCCAGTCGGGAATATTTCTCGTCGGACCTCTCCTGCATGACCAACACATTTTAGAATTAAATACTGTAGAGTTGACATTTATAGCTCTTTCAAAACGCAGGTTACATTAAAATCCAAGCGGAATATTCCGGTCGCATCTGCGGCGTCCATACGCCATGCATTCAGAGTTTAAGTCGCTGTTTATTTTCACACAGACCGCTGTTTGTTTTGGTTTCATTTCTGCTGAATATCACTCAGTTTAAAGATGGCTGGACTGGAGCTGCTCTTCAACTGCGTATCAAACTCTATAACCTGTTCTCAAGATGCTCTCATCTGTTTTGTACACTGGGAAATAGTGAAAGGTGGCTATAAATGTCTTGGCATTGGAGATGAGGTAAGTGAATGGTGACTGATGATGAAAAAAATAGCAGTTATGCGTCCTTACAGAAATGACATGCAAAAAGACACTTATGTCACACTTTAAAAATGTCTGATTGTCATTGCATTGGATAAAATATCAAGCCAATAGGCTTGATATTGTGATATCAATGCTTTACTATTTGTGACCACAAAACCAAAGGTCAGTCAAATTGAGATGTATACATCTGAATAAATAAGCTTTCTATTGATGTTTGGTTTGTTAGGATAGGACAATATTTGGCTGAGATACAACTATATGAAAATCTGGAATCTGACGGTGCAAAAAAATCTAAATATGGAGAAAAACTCCTTTAAAGTTGTCCAAATGAAGTCCTTAGCAATGCATATTACTACTAATAATACATTTTTTATATATTTACGGTATGAAAATGTACAACATATCTTAATGGAACTTGATCTTTACTTAATATCCTAATGATTTTTGGCATAAAAGAAACATTTATAATTTTGATCTATGCAATGTATTGTTGGCTATTGCCACAAATATACCCGTGCGACTTATGACTGGTTTTGTGCTCCAGGGTCACATTTTATTTTGGTGGTGCAAGTTATCACAGACATTTGCCTGATTATAAACGATTGATTTCCCTTCCACGCAGCCTAAAGATGGAGAGAAGTCGTCAGAACTGCTTCCACCCGGCTGGAATGAAAGCAATGAGCTGTATGCACTCAGATACAGATCAAATGATGACCGGTCAAACCTACTGCTCAAAGCCTTCACAGTGGATTCAACCCTCATCTTCAATTTAATGGTAATTTAGTGCAGATACATGCAATGCATGTCGTCACAGATGGCAGAATAGTGTGGTTTTCAGCACGTTTTTTTAATCTTTTGCAGGACTCCACGACAGAAAAAGTGACCGATCTCACAATTAACATTAGTGAGTATGTTGATGAAGCCAATATGCAGACGTTTGAAAGGTTTGTGACTTTATTTTGTACAATTTTTTTTAAGTGACCATCTGTCATCAGTGCACACTGTCTTTATTCATATATGCTTTTACCTGACCTTCTTTTGACATTTCAGACCCATGTTAAAGTTTCAAGTTTCAAGTTTATTTGTCATTACACATGTACAAGTACAGTATAACGAAATGAAGTTTGGAGCAAGCCTCCGGGCCGCAGCCGATTAGTCAGGCGCCGCCACATAAGGCACAATATGTAAGTTTTTAGATTAAAATATCCAGAAACCACTAGAACAATGTTATATATTTTGTTGACCTGTGTACTTACATTATCCCAAACGTACCCCACATACACAACGGAAAGAGCGGAAGCGGCGACTGCAACATAAGCAGAATAAAAGCTCCGGTGTCATTAGCATTCGCTCCCACGGCTCTCGGCGCGTCCTGCTTCATACCACTGCACCGTTAATAAAACTTTAATACATTCACTCATTCATGAGCATGATTCCTGCCCGAGTCCGTCGGAGTCCTTTCCATCGGCTGTGGAGGTGAAGAGTCAAGACTACAACTCCCATGATTCCACGCTCATTCACGCCATCTTCAAGCTATGCCTTTGTTTTGAATAAGCGACCTCGAGCAGCGAAACTTACATACTGTGCCTTTAATAGTGTAATATTGCATACATTTTGATATCTTTGTTATAGGATGCATTTTAGCTGCTCAGCACAGATGAATGAAAACATAATGTGAACAAAAATGCAGCCTTATTTAGATTCATACAATTCACATTGGCAGATATAACATTTCCAAACTTGTGGTTGCATGTTTTTTGATTGTGAAGTTGAAGTTGATAGTTTTTATTTGCCAAGCATGGCCTAATTTGATGAAAAATACATTAAAACATTTATAATTTTACAAATTAAAATTGGTAAATGCAGTAATTTCTGCTCATCTGAGAAAACATCATAAGCTTTTTACAAAAAATATTTGTTTTTTCATAGTTTTCTCTGGAAATATAACTCAATGGCAACATACACTCACCTAAAGGATTATTAGGAACACCTGTTCAATTTCTCATTAATGCAATTATCTAATCAACCAATCACATGGCAGTTGCTTCAATGCATTTAGGGGTGTGGTCCTGGTCAAGACAATCTCCTGAACTCCAAACTGAATGTCAGAATGGGAAAGAAAGGTGATTTAAGCAGTTTTGAGTATGGCATGGTTGTTGGTGCCAGACGGGCCGGTCTGAGTATTTCACAATCTGCTCAGTTACTGGGATTTTCACGCACAACCATTTCTAGGGTTTACAAAGAATGGTGTGAAAAGGGAAAAACATCCAGTATGCGGCAGTCCTGTGGGCGGAAATGCCTTGTTGTTGCTGGAGGCAGAGGAGAATGGGCCGACTGATTCAAGCTGATAGAAGAGCAACTTTGACTGAAATAACCACTCGTTACAACCAAGGTATGCAGCAAAGCATTTGTGAAGCCACAACACTAATGGTGTGGGGGATGTTTTCTTGGCACACTTTAGGCCCCTTAGTGCCAATTGTGCATTGTTTAAATGCCATGGCCTACCTGAGCATTGTTTCTGACCATGTCCATCCCTTTATGACCACCATGTACCCATTCTCTGATGGCTACTTCCAGCAGGATAATGCACCATGTCACAAAGCTCAAATAATTTCAAATTGGTTTCTTGAACATGACAATGAGTTCACTGTACTAAAATGGCCCCCACAGTCACCAGAGCTCAACCCAATAGAGCATCTTTGGGATGTGGTGGAACGGGAGCTTCGTGCCCTGGATGTGCATCCCACAAATCTCCATCAACTGCAAGATGCTATCCTATCAATATGGGCCAACATTTCTAAAGAATGCTTTCAGCACCTTGTTGAATCAATGCCACGTAGAATTAAGGCAGTTCTGAAGGCGAAAGGGGGTCAAACACAGTATTAGTATGGTGTTCCTAATAATCCTTTAGGTGAGTGTATATGTGATAGTGGCAATATCAGATATGTTCTTTAGCTATTATAAATCATTAGATATTACAAAAACATGGATAGGTAAATCAAAAGGTTATGCATTTTCTAAATTATTAATTTTGCTTTCAGCGTGTTTAAGAACACAGATGAGTTGACCGCAAAGCTCAAGTCCTCACTGCTGCCCACTAAAAAAGAGGAGCGTCAAGGAAAGACAGAGAAGAAGACAGACAGTGAAACAGCCAGAAACTCAAGGGACCCTCACCATGATCCGCTCCTGATCCCAACCAGAGGTCCTTCAAACAGACAGCCTCCTAACTGGTGAACGTTCATTCTCTCGTTCTTGTTTTCATGCATTATACATTGGTTTTCAAGGGTATCAACTCTTTAGAGGAATTTCTAGAGGTCAGATGCAGTCTGTGGAGATTTGTATAGCACAGATATCCTAACAGCACTCTGTTGCTATGGTTACCACCTCAGGTGATCCTAACTTCTGTTCGTAATCTGTTTGGTGAAAATATGCACACTGAATGATTTCTCTTTTGTGGTCTGTATTGTTTAAAAACGCAGCTAAACTATAAAGTAAGGACCTTATTTAGAGGGTCAGTCCCCTGCGTTTGTGTATTCATGGTCTGCATCTGGGTTGTTATTATAACTAAAAAAGACTTGCCAAGGCAACATTTCCCATTTTAATCTAGTCTAACTTGGTGTGCAAAAATAAATAAATAACTAAAATTGAAATAAAAATTACTAAAAACTATATAGATGCACGCACAACAAAATTACTAAAAATGTAACTGAAAGTGAATAATTAAATGGAAAATATAAACAATCTAATTAAAAATATTAATAAAAACTATAGTATCTCAATGATAATAAAATAACACTGATCTGTATGACTAAGATTAATAAAGTAAAAAATTCAAAAACAATTGTATAATGAAATAGTCTTCCAGTTTCATAAGATTATTTACTAGCAGAATGAAATCTATCGTTATTTCATGAACTAAAAAGACAAATTTAAAGAATACAATATTTATTTATTTAACTAATTTAATTATATTCAGCATAAACATACATTAGATAATAAACATAATCTAGCTAACATTTATAACATTTATTTACGGCTGAAACATTGCACGTATATTACAAACAAAGTTTTTATCATAATGTACTTTAAATAGCTCAAATGAATAATTTAATTAAATAAAACTGGAAAATATAAACATAAAATCTCATGTGAAATATTAATAAAAACTATAATAGTATCTCAATGATAATACAGTATCACTGACCTGTATGTGTAAAAAAAAAAAAAATATATAAGACAAATTTATAGAATGCAATATTATTTATTTATTTAATTGTTAAATGTTGAAATATTTAAATGCTATTATTAAAAATAATGCTGCATTCTATTCTGAGAACACCAGCATGATAAAAGTTTATTCTTAACCATATTTCTTAATTATTATAATTTTTTTTTTTATAAGAATTGTTTTATTCTTATGGAATGTAGCAGTGTTTATTATAAATAATCTACTGTGCATCATTATTTTTAGAAAATTAATTTTTCTTTAATCAGAATAATTCCCCTCCCTCTTGCATTGGCATCTCTTCCGTGATGAGGAGGGCGGGGCAACCTGTCACTCACATGAGATCCACCAATAGCAAACCACAACCATCCAATCAATTATTGATGGACAAAATCTTCTTTTCACATAAGGAAGAAAACACAATCGCAACTTCCGTTTCATGCCAACTTTACCTTGAATAGAAATTATATTAATAGATCCCTCTGTGAGTTTGCCTGCTTGTTTCTCAAGTTAAAGTTCATCTGTAAATGATTGTGTCTGTGTGTGAAGGACGTAACGCTGGGACTTTGAGAGCGAGGTGTGTGTGTGTGTGTGTGTGGGTGTGTGTGTTGTCTAGGTGTCAGCTCATGTCCTCTATCCTGTTTAATATTTACCAGCGCGAGTCCTCCGAGAGCTCTCACTGCTGGGCTGTGTCTATTTTTGAAGCACTGAGTGTTGTGGGTTTTGTGTGTCTGGCACTGCAGACTGTGGACTGAGAGACTGGGGGTGCGTCTCAAATGGCTGCCTAGTTCAGCAGTCAGGGCACTGATCAGGGACTCGGCCATTTTAAGGGATGTCTCCAATTGCAAAATTCTACCACCATCCTTTCCCTCCCTGAAAAGTCCTACAATGCACCGTAAAAACCAGGGAGCTTCAATGCTCATTATGTTCCCTTAACAGAAGTTCTGAAGCCTGAACATAAATCACGTGAGCCAACTCGCTACACATAATGACATGCGGTAAAAAACATTAATTATATTTCAGCATAAACATACATTAGGTAATGGACATAATCTAGATAACATTTATAATTTACGGCTGAAATGTTGCACGTATATGTAACAAGCAAAGTATTTATCATAATGTACTTTAAATAACATTACAAGTAATGTCAGAAAGATATCAGCTCTGCTGTTGTTCGTCAATACCAGTAGTGATGTTATACAATGAGGACATTGTCACGTCGCTGGAAATAGAGTCATCATTGTCCTGATGTTTAGTGAGCCAGTGTCCTTACTCTCCTATCCAGTGCCTGAATTTGTGTACACGATATAGTGTTTCACGGGCTCGGGAGCTGATTGAGACGCACCCTGGGTGAGAGATGCCCAGTGCCAGCTTCACTTCCATCAAACACAGCCAGTTTGGGAGATTTAGTGAAGTCTGTTTGGTTGAAAACCATATATAGACAGAAAGATAGATAGAAAGAGCTGTGGGAGATGCAGCCTGACCTTGATTTCCTGTATTCTCTGCAGTCTCTATCAATAAAAAGTGGCAAAAATAAGAAAGAATAGTTTGAAGTGAGAAAGAGAAGAGGGAAAGAGAGGTTGGAGTCTGTGCAGTGGAGTCCTTAAGGTCATGGCAGAAACCCAGAGGTGGATTTCGCTGTTTGTCTTCCACTTCCCCCCTCCTGAGTTCACGGTGACCCCTATCAGATTCGTTATGATGTCAGCGATTTATCGACTTGCTGTTGCCGTGGGCGTGATGTAATTCAGTCAAACGTGCTCTGCTGCCAGGAAGTGTCTCGGAGTAAAGCCAAAGAGTCTGTAGCCTTTCAAAACATTGAGCTGAGTCACAGCCACACCACATTCTGCATATGGAGATTCACAGATTAAGCCGAATAATGATCTACCTCCTGAAAATTGATTAATCAAACAACCGGTTGTTATTATTGTTAAAAAAAAACAGTTTGGCTGTTTGCATTTGTTCATTTTATGGCTTGGAATTCAGACATTCAGACATTTTTAAAAATACAAATATAGTAACAGTGGCTATATATATGGGCGTCAGAACTATTGTATGTGGGTTGGACAAGACCCACCAACTTTTTACGACCAATGATATTGGACCTACTTACTTTTATCGTCTGTTTACCTACCCCTAACTGATAAACACTTATTATTAAACACGTTAGACACTTTATTTCCACTTTTCTAATATTTTCTTAAAATTGTGGGTAAATTTCTTAATATTACTTTATATTGAATATAATCTGTATTAAATTTAATTAAATAAAAAGTAGGATCACGTGACAAAATTCAGCTTTGCCACAGGAATAAATTACATTTTAAAATGGGAATATGGGATAATATTTCAGAATATTACAGTTTTTACTGTATTCTTGATCAAATAAATGCAGCCTTGGTGAGCAATAACATTTCTTTCTTTTTGTGTTGTTTTTTGAGGCCTGACCCGATGGCTCCATTTGCCGCAGGTGGTGCCGATCTGGATCCCTTCGGGTGAGAAATCCCATCACTTATCTGTAAATGTATCACACATTTAAATGTATCGCACATTACAGATGCAGAATCTTTCTTAGGGGGTTTTCACACTGGGCACGTCTGCCCCGGTCCCAATCCGAGTATGTTTGTTCCAGTCCACCCTTAAGTGTTTGTCTGTTTTCACACACATTCGATTATATTAAACCCCAGTGCATCTTATGTCACCACAAATGTGCACGATGTGCAGAACTCAGGCCAATATATTGTGATTTAAAAAAAAAAAAAGTATGAATTTGGTCCCTTTATACACAGCAGTGAATGTGTCTACTGCGTGTGCATTGCATGAACGTGGCTTTCTGCTGCTTGCAAACAGACACATTTTGAAGGGACAGCAGATTGCGAGTGCACAGTTACACTGCGTCGTCATTGGCTAAAACGCATACGCCACTTTACTTCCTGAACAACTGAGTCTGAAATCGCCCCCTATACCCTCATTCTCTATTCCCTACATTACTCCACTAATGTAGTCCACTTGAAGGAGTGAATGAGAACGAGTGAGTGAATTCAGACAGTGAGTGCACTGGAAGGACTGCCGCTTTTGCGTAGTTAGTAATTATTTGAAGCTTGGCAAACTATCAGCTCCAGTAGTAATGAAAAGATTTACCTTGAGCTCATGGAAACTATGTATAAACCTTAATTAAACAATTTAACGATCAATTAAAACGGAATTCATACCTGTATGATATTACGCTATACCCACATTGGACAGCGGATTGGAAAATGGATGGATGATTGATTCCGCTGCGGGCGCCATCTTCTGGCGAGACGCAGGAATTAATTTAGCGCATGACTCTCACAGTGCATTATGGGTATTCTCTAGCTGTTTAGTGTACATCGGTTGTGCACTCGTTATTGTGGTGCATAATGGGATTGAATGAGTGCACTCGATAACGTCCACTATGGTTTCAGACACCACTACAAAAGGCTGTCCCCTCAAATAGTGCTATATTTAAAGGGTATAGGGGGCGACACGTCCACATGACAGCTTTCACATTTACAAGTTTTTCATGCAAACCATGCTGTTTCGAACTAAACTGTGCCAGTGTGAATTCTCTGAAAGCACCCTGAGATGTGCACCAAGTTTGACCACCCTTATGTAGAATAAAACAGTTGGAGAAAGTAGTAAGAATAAAAGGTAGCACAGAACATTTAAGAATTAAAACGAATGAGTGCACCTTTAGGGAAGGACCTTGCTTGCTGAATTATTAATAGGTCTTGTCTCTTGGTTCTTTCTCCAGGGGAAGGGCAGGAGGAATGATCGTCGATCCATTACGTGCCGGGTTTCCTCGCTCAGGGTTTGACCCCTCCTCTGGTATTCCTGGAGTCCTCCCTCCAGGCGCTGTGCCCCCTGGTGCCCGCTTTGACCCCTTCGGTCCGGTTGGGCGACACAGACCCGGGTAAGAGCTTTAATGGGATCTTTATTGCTGCCAATGATCTGAGCTCAGCTGTAAAACTGCACTTACCTAATTTTACATCATATCCTCACCTCTAATGTCTTATGTTTGGCTTTATGTTTCAGGCCAGACCCTGATCACATGCCCCCACCAGGCTATGATGACATGTTCATGTAGAATGAGGACGCACTTATGCAACATCCCATAACGCTCACTGCTCTGCAGTCCTATGCACTTTGTGTTTGAATAAACTGTTGTGGCGAAACAGAATTCCTTAAAAAAAAAATAGCACAACTCGTTTTCATTTTGACAAAAAAAACACAGATAATTCCATAACACAGATGATTACATTTTTTTCCTGTTCTTTGTGTTACTGACTCATTCTGCATTGATAAATTAAACCGCTTTTATTCTGTCCCATTACTCTGTGATTGATCTCTTTCTGATATTAAAGGCAATATATGTGCTATATTATATTTTTATATACACATTTCATACACAATGGTAAAGTGCCATCCATAAAAAGGAATTAAAAATAATCATAACAGATGATAAGAAATAAAATAAACAATAAAAAGTTAAAAATAAGGTTATAATAAAAATGATTTATTTAAAATAAATGGCATTAGATGCTATTATAGTTTTTAATGACGTAAACTTTTGAAAACCGGTTTCAAAGTGCAAGTTTACCGTTATCATCTCTGTGTAAACAACAAAAACATGAAACGGTGATGTACATGCATATTACATGTTCAGTCTATAGGCGTGTAGTTTTTCAACTACTGGCCTGGCATGAATAATACACCATTTTTAGTTGTTTTCGTGGATATGTGTGAACGGGATCGCTTTGACAGTGTGACAACAAGTTTGACAAAACATTTCTGTTTTTAGTACATTGTTGTCATGTATGCTACAATCCACACCAATGTTTATAAGAACGGTCTTTGGTGTGGTCTAAGCAGACATATGCTCTTTTCCTTGTGGCACTACATCTGCCATGCTGTCATTATCATGTGACCTACCAGCATCAGTTGTGTCGCTTCAACTCCATTCATAAATCCCATCCCGTGGCCTCATGGGATAGTAAAGTGTCCATATGCACACTTCAGAATCTCGCTGGAAGTAGAACGTCATCCGTGGACTTTTCGTCTGCTGTTTTTCGAAAGCTACATACTACTCATTTTGCGTACTGTTTTTCACATGCTATATAGTAGGGAAGTATTCGAGTTGGAGCACTGCAGGTGTTTGGAAATGTTGTCGCTCACCATTCTAAATATAGGCAAAAAAGCCCAAAAATATAACTTTAAAAAAAGTACAAATATACTTTAAACGTGTCATCTGAAAAGTTACAACGGCTTAGACTTGTGTGAGGGCTTTTCTCCTACATGCAACTACATTGAACTTGCTCACTAGTCTCTTTAAAGTATCAATAGATGAATCATAGCTTCAGTGAGAAGGACGTGGGGAAGCAGCACCAGCTGCAGATATAGTGAAAAATTAATGCCTGTAATGGCCACAGTGAGTCATGATGCCCGCAATGTCAGTGAGACTGTCCTTTACTGCCATAAAGACGCTCTAGAGTGTCCTCTAGGCGAGACTGCGTTCAAATTGTGGATATCACTGTGAGATTTAAGTGCTTATTTGTTTAGGGAATTTAGAAGATATAGAACTGTCACAATGGAGTGAAAGTACGTCTGTGCTTCACATTTAATGGGAAAATGTGTTCCACAAAGTGGCCAAACACTTCACCAAACTGAACTTTGATCATCCTAACATCTTTAACAAACCTCTTTAAAATATGAAATGTTTTGCTTGAAAAGTGTTTAGCTTTTGTTATCTTGTGCAATAATATACAGACATTTTTAAAGGTGACCTATTATGCCCCTGTTTTTACAAGATGTAATATAAATCAATGGCGTCCCCAGAATGTGTCTGTGAAGTTTCAGCTCAAAATACCCTACAGGTAATTTATTATAGCTTGTCAAATTTGCCCCTATTTGGGTGTGAGACGTTTTTGTGTGTCCCTTTAAATGCAAATGAGCTGCTGCTCTCCTCCAGTTTCTGAATGGTTAGTGGATAAACTTATGTAGCTGTTGTGGAGTTAAATTGATTCAACTCATCGACTAGCATGTACCATCATGTTAAAGGCACAGTATGTAAGTTTCGCCGCTAGAGCTCGCTTATTCAAAACAAAAGCGTAGCTTGATGATGCCGTGAATGAGCATGGAATCATGGGAGTTGTAGTCTTGACTCTTCACCTCCACAGCCGATGGAAAGGACTCCGATGGACTCGGGCAGGAATCATGCTCATGAATGAGTGAATGTATTAAAGTTTTATTAACGGTGCAGTGGTATGAAGCAGGACGCGCCGAGAGCCGTGGGAGCGAATGCTAATGACACCGGAGCTTTTATTCTGCTTACGCTGCAGTCGCCGCTTCCACTCTTTCCGTTGTGTATGTGGGGGAACGCAGCGCTGTTTTACATGGTTAAAACAATCCTAATGAATACATTTGAGTGTGTTGAAATTTATAACGTTACTCTGTGCTATGAGAGACTTGTTGCACTTTGCAGTAATCCAGATCAATATTACAATATATTAATAAAAACAGAATGACTAAATGACATGCAATTCATTTTAAAATATATTGTATGATGGAGAAATAGTGTTGTCTCTGAGGCAGTATCACTCACGGTGAATCAAGAAAACAAGCGATTCAAACAATAAGTCTAACCGTGTTGAGCTGTATAACAATGATTTGTTTTCTATTGATCCAAACAGTTGCTCACCTGTCTAATAAAACACATATATTAAAGCGTATTTTGTATTTCCATGGTTTCTATGTAAACATCATTGACAGGCGACACAAGGACACGGTCCGTAACACTGGCTAAAGAGCTGATTTCTCTGGATTTAAACATTGTTGGAAACATTTGGGATAATGTACACAAGTCAACAAAATATATAACACTGTTCTAGTGGTTTTTGGATATTTTAATCTAAAATCTTACATATTGTGCCTTTAATCTAAAAATCTTTCAGAAACTACTTTTGTGCAAATCCAGCGTTGAACTGACCCTTGTTTGTGAAGCAGTCCGGTGTCCTGATATTTCATCCTACCCGTCAGATTGTCCTACCAGGGCTTACTGCGCATGCGCACATCAATATTTTATTTTATTTTATATATATTTACATAGTTTTAAGGGTAGGTTTAGGGTAGGGGTAGGTATGGATATTAATAAAGCCTCAAATCATATGAATATGATGCTGGTAGTACAATCTATAGGTAGCATTTTTTGCTGTCGAATTGTGCTACCTACTGTTTTAATGGGACAAAACACCGGCGTAAAATGATTTGCACAAATATATAACGCTTTGACTTGCTTCGGCACATTAAATGAGTGGCTCAGATGCCGGGAGTCTATGGAGACTCTTATGTTTGTTGGTACATTCACATCCAATAACAGAACATTTGTAATGTATTTCGTCAACAGTCGTGGGCGGGGCTTCTGGAACTGCTCATCTGGAGAGACTGTTTAAGACTTATGGGGATTAAAAATAGGAGTGGGTGGATTTTTACCATCATAGGCTTCTTGTGAAGACATCTGACATCTGTGTTCAAACACCTTATAAAAGTGAATTTTGCATAATAGATCCCCTTTAAGTTTAAATACCGTCCCATGTGATTCTCATTGGCATTCCATGCATCAATACAATCAAACAGGTTTAGCAACAGAAAAGATTTATTTCACGCATGGAAACGGTATAAAAAGGTGACACATTAGCCTTGAACACACATGAAGTGGTTACAGACTTGAAATGCACAGCTCACATTTTACACATGCTATTCAAACACCCCCGCTCTCTACATGAAAAAAAAAACAGAGGGATTGGCCCAAAAGTACCGTGGTACTGCATTTCATTTGAATATATAACAGTCTGTTTGGCTCACACAAGTATTATGCACATCATTAAGCCTCTGCGGTGTTAGAAAGCTGCGCTTGTGTTTGTAATTCTCAAGGATTTCTAGGAACTCTTTCCAGCCTGACTCCATGATTAACCTTCACAGATTGTACAACGATGATAATTTAGTAACAAAGATGAGCAGCTGCTTCTAATCAGCCCAAACAACTATACAAGCCCCATAATTGTGCTCATTTGAATAGCATACTATCATACTACCCCTATTATTTCTGCAATATATGCACATTTTTTTGTATGCATGGAATACACAGATGACATTACATTTGATAAAATGTGCAGTACACAACTGTATTGAAATAATCACATTTATTCAGGACTTCTCGATGCCACTCGCTGAATATAACATGCAGTATGGTGAGGCTACCGTTCAAAGATCTGGGGTCGGTAAGATTTTAAAATGTTTTTGAAAGAAGTCTCTTATGCTCATCAAGGCTGCATTGATCTGTAAATTTGTGAAATATTATTGCAATTTAAAATAACTGTTTTCTATTTGAATATATTGTAAAATGTAATTTATTCCTGTGATGCAAAGCTGAATTTTCAGCAGTCTTCAGTGTCACATGATCCTTCAGAAATCATTCGAATACGCTGATTTGCTGAATGTGATACTTTCCGTCAAGATTATTTGATCAATAGAAAGTTCAAAACATGAATGCTGTCACTTTTGATCAATGTAATGCACCCTTGCTGAATAAAAGTATTAATTTCTTAATGTAAAAAATCTTACTGATGCCAAACATTTAAACAATAGTGCTAGTATTCCACTCTCAAGACAGTCGATGTGACTTGCTCGGTTCAGGTCGTCATGTTGAAAAAAGCGTTACAGCATTTCATAATGTATTTTAAAGACATTCACATTCATTTACGGGCTTGTGATCATGTGATCAACAGCACAGATTTGGTGTCAGATAAATGCTTAGTGTGCTCAATACGAGATCCTCTGTGCTTACAAGACAATATTTTACACGTGAAAACAATTTACCACTTTCCTTTCTCCTTATAACTTTACATCACACCATAACCGACATCTTACAGGTAATAAATGACAGATATATTTAGGGATGCAATGAGAAACATGATGGCGTCGAAGAAACATTACAACAAGCCCATTTCACTTTAATCAGCATTTAAACAGCACTTGAGTTAGTGATGCACCAAGCAGCATGTGAACGCATCACACTTTATACACCACCAAAGGACGGACAGTATACAGTAAAGATCTTTAGTAAATATATAGTGTAAAGAATATTTAATACGCTGGAATGTGAAATAAATGATAGTATGTAACGATAGTCTCTCTCTCTCTCTCTCTCTCTCTGATACAATGTGCTCTCATTAACCACTGGATTTAGCGTAACAGTGACAAACTCTTGTTGAAATGTTACTTTGTGTTTTTGTTTTCCCTCCTTTATTCT
The DNA here is from genome assembly GCA_018749465.1 of Paracanthobrama guichenoti. Classification (NCBI taxonomy): domain Eukaryota; kingdom Metazoa; phylum Chordata; class Actinopteri; order Cypriniformes; family Gobionidae; genus Paracanthobrama; species Paracanthobrama guichenoti. Next base: position 33,131,620 of record CM031948.1, read on the forward strand.
ACAGTGACTCACTTGCATTCTGATTAGGGATGCATCGATATGAAAATTTTGGCTGATAACCAATAATTCTTTATATTTGAAGGCTGATAACTGATATATTGGCTGATAAATCTGAAGAGCCTGATTACAAACCAAAAGTCTCACCATTAAATCCATGTCCCAAGCACACAATTATAATGTTCTCATATGTTGCTCTTAACTGTATTTTCCTTTTTTGAAATTCGAATCCATCATGGTGAAAAGTGCGCATCTGAAGTGTCTCAGCCGAAGGAAATAATCCATAATTTATCAGCTTTAATATGTCGGGCAAATTTTCTTATCGGGCCGAACATATAAAACGAACATATATCGGCCAATAGCGATATGGTCGCTAAAAATCATGTTTTAAGAAGTAAATCAAGTGCACTTTTGGAACTCTATCGACGCAATCATGTGAATTTTTGCATTTCTACATACTAGTTCTACATACTAGTTACCACTTCCATGAATACCATTATAAAGCTGTATGTATTTTGGATGCCTCACACATATATCATTGCAGGCCAAGGTAATCTTTACTACATCTAAGATGTGTAATACAGCAGCTCTTATTAGGTTTCTGCTTAGTTTTGATTACAATCTCTGAATAGTGTACTTGTAGAAAATAGTTACCTCAGCAGGAAAACCAAACCAAGGTGCAGGCAGCTTCATCTGGGATCAAGTACACACCGATGGCAAATGTATCCTGCTTATGTGCTATGACAATAAGTGTTTTAAACAGGGTGATGACCTTACTCTTAAAGTGCCCTTATTATGCTATTTTAATGGTTCCTAGTCTCCTACAACATGCATTAACCTTAATTGTCTCATATATATGCACTGCAGCATCACCTTTTTTCTCTCAGTATCAGTCACTAAGAGAAAAAAGGTGATGCTGCAGTGCATATTTATGAGACAATTAAGGTTAATAAAGGATTCAGTCTCTATAAACCCCGCCTTTCCAAAAGCTACTCTGCTCTGATTGGTCAGATGATCCAGTCTGTTGCGATTGGTACAGCTTATAGTGCGTGTTGTAAATGAAACGGCCATTACCATATCTGAATTTCTGCTCTTCCCTAGCACTTGATACACAATGATATGAACCGTAACGATGGTGGCGTTTTTACTGTATCAATTCACAGTGCGAGAAAACGGCGTCTTCTCGACATGTCGACAACACGAACCGAACTCTTCCAGGCCTCAGCTACAACTACAGTGTTTGAGCAAAGTAAGCATCAATCACGGGCAGCCAATGAAGAACACAGACTGGCATTATGCTATTTATAGGCCATTATGATCTCCGTGATGTGGAAAACACGGACAGAATCCAGTAATAAAAAAGGGATTTAATGTATAACGAAATTTCACGGAATTTGTAAAATCTTGGATGAATAAATCAAAAGCAGGTCAGTACACTTGAATCAAATCTACTAGTGTCTGTGAATATTAAACCGCAAAAACACTATTTAAAAATGAATCCTGCATGTTCTGTTGTCATTTAGCACACACACACACTGAAGCACGCGTGACGCTCGCAGTGTTTTCAGCCTCTACCACCTCACTATATGAGGACATGAACGCATGAACTTCATCTCCAGAGCTGCTCTGAGAGTCACTTCATCAGCATTTCACCGTTTCATTTGAGAAAAACTATCGTCATATCATAAGCACAGAGAAACTCAAGATCGTCACGGCAACCCGTCAAAATAAAAGTTTGGTTTAACTTGAAGAATTTATGACAAAATATAGTACTGTTGTACAGTAGAATTTAGCTATGTCTCAGTGTAATAGTAATACTAATACTACTACTAATAATAAAACATTTCATATGATTAAAAATAAATTACATTAATATTTTATGCCTTCATTTCATGGCCAGAAAAATGTAAATACACAGAATTTCTGCAAAATAAATAAATAAAATTAAATTTGAGAAAAACATTATTTTATAGGGCCCTACATTTATAATTTCTTTTAAACTTTGAATAAATCATTGTTAAATTGTATAAGTTTCATGATTTCAATTAATTATGCATGCTTTTTGATTACTAAAATTTAATTTAACCATTAAAATTGAGGTTCAAATTTTTTAACGGAATTTGGGAAAAATAAAACGGATTTCATAGGGTCCTATATTTATAAGCGAGACTGGAATTACTCCCGACTCGTTTCAGGCAGTTCAGAATCGAGTCTTTCTTTTAGGAGACAATAACTCTTTGATATTTGAAACTTTGCAGATCTTTTACATTCACAAACAGCTATATTACGCACTGCATGAAAGGTAATATCTGGAAAAAAAGCATAATAGGGGCACTTTAAAGCTGTGTCATTGAGAAGACAACAACTTTGCATCCTGAACATATATATATTTCTCTACTGGAATCTATGCATATTGCACCATTACAGTAAAACTTCACATTTTTGTTAATTGTTAGCACAAATCTACTAAAGTACCATAATGATAGATATTGTAAAATAGATATCTTTAAAACATTTAAGCATTCATATGTCTATTCCCTTGGTTGAGGTACATTGTCCTCTACTCCAAGAACGTGGGTTGATGACAACGATTAAGTGTGTGACACACATATACAAAACACGAACAGTATACAAATACAAATAAGCCGATGTTTGTGTTCACGGTAACGTCTTAAGGCATATTGCATCCTTGGATAATAATAGCTTGTATATATTCCACTCATAGTGTCTTTAGTGATGTTATAGATTATACAGACATTTATTTCAAGTTTTGTAAAGTAGATGATGGCGGTTTGTTCTGCAGCATGTTACGTTATTATGAAGCTTCACCGTTGTGCTTTCATTCACTTTGTCTTTTGAGTCCTTAGCATCTCGTCACATTATGTGTTTCGCGTGTTTGCCAGCAATGTGGTTATGACAGTGCTTGCAGGGCAGCATGAACAGGTTAACGTATATGAAAGCATGTCGCATTTTGCGAATGGAAAAATAAGAATGTATATTTTGGCACAAAGCCTGTTTTAAGAGCATCAAGATTTTGGCATTGTGACATAAAACTGTTCAGTCAAATCATGTTGCTTTATAAGAACTACAGCGCTTGCCTTTACAGTTACAGTAAAGACAATACAATGATTACTATGATTACTACAATGATTTTTTCACATTACAGTAAAGAATCATTTTGTAGTAAAATGAGAATAGAGAGGACATGGTCAAACTTTGTTTTGTTGAAAATACCAGGATTTTTAAGGGAATTTAAGATTAAAAATCTGCCATTGACTTTCATTTTTGGAATGTTTACCACTGAAAATTTGACAGATGGCTCTATTTCAATACGTTAATTGTTTTTTTTTCTTGTGTTTATTTGCATACTGAATTATGAATGGTATTTGTTTCTATTTAATCATATATAATAGCCTTGTGCATTGAGCGGTGTTGCCATGTCCACTTATTATACGAGTTGGTGCTTGTTTTAGTCACTTATAAATGCGGGTTGCAGTTTATTGGGCTTATATAAACACATCTTTTTCCTTTCCCAAGTGAGTGTAAATATAAAAGGATATGAGATTTTTATGTTGATTGTAATAATTGTTTTTTTGTTGATCAATTCAATTAAGTAATTATCCTGTTTTTATAATTCTATTATTATTATTATTTTTTTTTTTTTTTGCTTATGTTGAGGAAAGTTGCTTTCTTTGGGTTTTTTTTTTCCAGACCAAGTTGTTTTTTGAGATCTGACAACACAGCAGACCAAAAAAAAAAAGACGGATGCTGAGTGTCATGGCAACAGCTATGAGACGTGTAATTTACTGATAAATAAAGCCAAAAACTTAAAACTAAACATGTTATTTATGCTGCCTTGCTAGCACTGTTTCCTTTCAGGAATGCAAGTGTATGTTTTCAATGTGATTCGGTTGTGCTACGTGTTGAGCGTTTCAGAAGGAACCTGATTACCGTTCGCGGCGTCGGCCGTGACGTTCGGTTCACATTCCACGAGCGTCTCCCTTCCATCACCTTCAGCTAACTGCCTCATCCTCATATTAATGGATCCATAAGATTTCATGGGTCTTCTAGCGAAAGTCCTCCGGCGATACAGTTCCCCTTTGCATATAGACACCATTAATAAAACAGATAAGAGCATTCCTCCCAGAGTGAGCAAACCAAGTCCCGCGATAATACATTTGTCGAGATGAGAACCGAGTTGTGCGTAGTACATCTCTAGTTTCTCCATCTGGCGCGCTGTCACTTGGTCTGGGTTGACTTTAGCCTCTCTTGGGATCGTATATGCGATTACCACTAATATGATTCCACTTACGAGGAAAATGAGTGCGAAAATGAACCCGTAGTCCACCGTTTGGTCGTTATACTCGAGCTCAGGTTCGTCTTCGGAGCGTGGTGACGGCACTTCTCTCTGAATAGGCAGCGGATTTGACTGGCAATCGATGGAGTTGAAGCCAGTTCCAGATGTTCTGGAGGTAACGCGGATCCTCGTTCCCGGATCCTCATCCTCGTACGACGCGTTTTCGATGCCGGTGGCAGGCCGCGGCCCTGAGAAGGCTTGAGGAGGTTCTCGCCTGCTCCCATCCCCCAGTTCGCGGAGCTCCACGGCGTTCAGGGACTCCATCGACACTGAACGCTTGCACTCATGTTGAATCAAATGCCTCTTGTTTCACCTTAAAAAGATACAGAATAGAAATGTTTAAAAACACCAAATAACTTGTTAAAATGAGAGTCCACCTACTGACCTAATGTGTAAACATTATGGGAAGTGCGCTAGCCTGACAAGATTTAACCTTTGTCGACTGAAGACCCAAGCTTGTTGAAGACAAAAACATACCAAGCACAATGTTCTGTCATTGTCTCTGATTTCTAACACTCACTCACAGCGTTCGGCTGGCCTTGCGGCTGTCAGAGCAGAAACGAAAGCTGCTGCTAACCGAATGTTTTTCCGGTCGTGTTCATATGTAAATTGTGTTAGCTTATTTCATCCATTAGATCGAAAGATCTGAATAAAAAGAATAAAAGCTCCACTGCTCTCGAGCCGTGTGTCGCGCTCGTCTCTCATTAGCAATCGCTCCAGCGCCTCGTTCAGCTCCACCCTGCTTCATACTACAGTAACGGTAATACATCTCTAATACATCAGCTCATCCATGAACATCAGTCCCATTGGATTCTTTTCCACTGGCTGTAGAGGTGAAGACAACAACTCCCATGATCACGCGAGGCGTCATCAAGCTATGCCTTTGTTTTGAAAAAGCGACCTCTAGTGGCAAAAATTACATATTGTGCCTTTAAGAATAAAACACGGCAGCATGTGATGTATCGCAAACCTGGTGTATATCAATGTAAACAAAATAACTACTACACTAAATATGCTGAAGGTGGTTTTAGTAATCACCATTCAAACTGTTTCCAAAATTCAAATTACCTTCAGACCATGTCTGACAAAAGTTATCAAACTGATGATAATACTGGTATTTAAAACCGATTGCCTGTGTATCAACAAGAGAAGCCTTGCTTATGGATTGACATTCAACCTGTATTTCTCTTTGGAAACATGTCAAAGTTGGGAGGTGTGGTAGTGTGAAAAATAAAACGAGCTTCTTACCAAAAGGTTACTGGTTAGATTCTGCAGAGACCAATCCAAGAGCCGTCTATATCAACATTGTGCCCTTGAACAAGTAAAACCCAGGTATCTCCAGAGGATTGTCCCTGCAGGAAGCGTACTGTGGTGTACATGCTTGGCGTGGACATTTTAAAGGGCTAGTTCCCCCAAAAATGTTAATTCTGTTTCTTATTATGGAAGTCTACCGTCAACTGTCTGGTTACCAACATTCTTCAAAATATCTTCTTTCATGTTCAAGAATTTTTGGTGAACTATCCTTTTAATGATCGCACACAGTTTCATGTGTGTTTACAGTTAAAGCATTGAAACGTCCCATTAGCAGCATAACTCTGCTCTGATATTGATCTAGTGGTTTCATTAATGTATTAAATCATAACACTGAATTTAATCACCATTCAATCACTGCAAGCTGTTTTAATCAATTGAATAATATATGTTTTTCACTAATAAGGTTATATTCATATACAAAAAAAAACTACTGAATATCCAAAAGTAATGTATCATAAATGATTTCTGTACATAAGAAGAGAAAAAGGAGATTTTATATATTAGGCCTAACCAGCTAACAAGGAATGTAACGTTCTGACAAGGGTCTCTAAATGTTAATAGAATGTCATTCAAATCATCTGGTCTTTAATAATGCTCTCAAAACATTATCTATGCATTGCTCATGGAAGTTTTTTTCTTCCATGACGTCAAAGCAATAAATAGATGGTGGGGTGTGAAGTTATTATTTTTTCATTCAAGTATATAGGATTAAGCAAGGTTTTTAAGCCTTTAGATTATGATAAAAAAAAAAAAAAAAATAGATTACAAGATAGCAAGAGCGTATATATTTCACCGAAGTCGTGTTCGCAGGGGAGGTAACCATAGCAACAACTGCGATACATTTTGGGCGGTATTGAGGAAGCATAATGCATCACTTTATTATACATGTACATTGCATAGATTTTAGCCTGGGAAAACCCAGACAACTTCCGGCAAATTTAGATATGCTCTGCAAGTTAGTCTGGCAAATTTTGAATCCCTCGAAATTGCGGCACCAATCAGAAACGTTGGGGCGGGCTTTACACGATGACGGTGAAGCAGATTTTGTACATTACAAAGATGGATGCCGCCGTGGAACATCACTCGTTCGAATCAGCTATCACGTCTGTTTTAAGCGATTTAAACTTTTCCTTTTCATTAAAACCCGAGCAAAGAACAGCACGCTAAGCCTTCATATCTAAAAAAAGATGTTATCGCTGTCTTACCGACTGGATTCGGCAAAAGTCTGATATACCAGCTTGCCCCTTTGGTGTATACGTCATCTCCTTCATCGCTCTGATTGGTTTTAGGTCTATCCAATTGGTCGACATCCATTGGTGACAGCCCTTTGGAAATGATTTGTCTATGAAAATTTGCCAGACCATAACTCAGTTACTACTGAGAATGGTCTGGTTTTAACCAGACTACGTAGATTTATCACCACAACTAAAATCTTTAATTTAGACTACTTTTAGATTACTGTGCTAGATGCAATTAATAACGACGTCCAACCTCGCACTTCAGAAATTACCTTTACATTTACCATTATACCATGGTCTGTCTGAATACTTGATTCTGATTGGCTGGAAGGTGTCCAATAAAACCGTTTAATGCACAGGTAGTTCCAAGTCAGTTTAATCACCGTTCTTTATTAATGCACTGTTTTCACTGAAGCGCGCACACACACATACATCACTCACACAGAGAGAGCGGAGACACACACAGAAACTTGTTATCAACACTGCCCGGCGACTGTTAGTAAAAAAAATAGCTTCGCTACTGAATCACAGCATATTCTTCAGCAACAAGGGGGTTACATCGCTATTTTGAAGTAATTAAAAACTCAGCTTCGTTGTTAATGGAGAGAGACGGTTTATTCTGCGATAACAACCGGCTGGGTGTACATTATCCCGCTTATTACAAGGCTACTTGTCTCAAGTAAATTAGACACAAAATATTGTCTATTGTTTATTAGCTCTTACGCAAAGCTTCCACGAAGAAAACAGGTCCAAACTGCTTTAACCCTTTATTGCTGTTTTTTTTTTTTTTTTTTTACCATACATGTTGAAATTAATGCTGAAAGGGATCACCCAAAAATGAAACTAAGCCCATGATTTACTCACCCTCAAGTCATCCTAGGTGTGTATGACATTCTTCTTTCAGACGGACACAATCCGAGTTATATTTATAAAGTCCTGGCTAAGCCAAGCTTTATAATGGCAGTAGTTGTAGCTCTGTTTTTTAAGTCCATAAAAACGGCATCTGTCCGTCAAATAACGTGCTCCACACGGCTCCGGGAGGTTAATAGAGGCCTTCTGAAGCGAACTGATGTGTTTGTGTAAGAAAAATATCCATATTTAAAACTTTATAAAGTAAAGTTCCGGCCGATCGTCTTCCGTGGAGAAAGTGTTGAAAGTGCCTTCTCGCAATTCAAAATGCGTACACAACGTCGTACCTTTTGAACTGCAGAGACACTTTCAACATGAATACGGAAGGCGATCAGCCGAAACTTTACTTTATAAAGTTTTAAATATGGATATTTTTCTTACACAAACGCATCAGTTCGCTTCAGAAGGCCTTTATTAACCCTCCACAGCCATGTGGAGCACGTTATTTGACGGACAGATGCATTTTTATGGACTTCAAAACATCACAATCACTGCCATAAAGCTTTAGCTTAGCCAGGACTTTTTTTTAAATATAACTCCGATTGTGTTCATCTGAAAGAAGAATGTCATACACACCAAGGATGACTCGAGGGTGAGTAAATCATGGGCTAATTTTCATTTTTGGGTGAACTCCTTGAAGTCTTCCACTGTAACCCATGGTGGTGAAGTGTTTTTCAGTCACAAGATGGCACCAGACAGTCAGCGACAGTGGAGTCGACAAGCGTACAAGTAGTACCGGTCAAGATAACTCATAGTACCCGGATGAGTGGTGTGTTATTCACTTTGGCAGTTGTTATCTGGGAATAACGCACCACTGGAATGCACGATTGACCAATCAGAATCAAGTAATCCACAGATCTGTGTAATAAAATCGTTTAATACACAGCTAGCAGTGTATTATCCCTGACTTAATCAACTGTCTGATGTTTAAAAAAAAAAGTTAATTATTTAAAATAGACAGTTCCCCCTTAAAGCCACGGTATATTTTGCTGTCCATAAATGTGCACATAGGCTACACAAAAAAACAACAACATAAAGACGGTAATGTAAGCTACATGTCCGTTTCAACTATTATATACGTTCAAAATTACAATTAACCCCGACATTCAACTTACGCAATATGTAATTTTTCGGCACTAGAGGTCGCTTATTCAAAACAACGGCGAAGCTTGTTTTTCTTCCGCTCATGCGTATGTGGGGGAACGCAGCGCTGTTTTATCATATTACACACATGTGAGTGTGTTAAAGTGATGTTATAATGCTACTCTGTGTGTTCACTCGGCGCTACTATGAGACACTTGTTCACACTGCAGTGAGCGAGATCATATCAGGCATGGTAAAACATGGCACTCTGTGCGGTAAATCAACAACACCAGATTTAAACAATAAGACTAACTGTGTTGAGCTGGAGAACAATGATTAGTTTCTGTCCATCAATGATCCAAACAGTGTCTAATAAAACACATCAGATATTAAAGCGGCTTTGGTGTTTCCATGGTTTCTATAGAGGGTAATGCAGGTGTGATGTCATTGATTGGCGACACACGCTCTCTGGATTTAAACAGTCTCGGAAACATTTGGGATAATGTAAGTACAAAAGTCAACAAAATATGTAACATTGTTCTAGTGGTTTTTGGATATATTTTTTAATAAAAAAAAATAAATAAAAAAAAACTTACATATTGTGCCTTTTTTTTTTTTACATTTTTGTAATGCCATCATGTCATCATAAACTAAATGAGAATTAACGGTTGTAATTTCCAACAGGCTATCTGTTTCTTTGTTCACAATGCTGGTTTTGCTTACGGATTCTCTGGCCTGTTTTACCTGAAGCTGTTGAGTTCTGTCATTTAAACACCTCTTGTTTTTGCGACATATTTGTAACGAATAAAAGAGACACAACACAAATAGCGGTCTGGACAATGTGCAGAGACATCTAATTCTGCTCCAGAGGATTTACCACAGACTGCCCATTTTACCTGATTTCACCCAACGCGTAAAATCTCATTTCTTCAGAGAGATATAATAACCAGGCTACGCGTCGACTATTATTTACCCGTGCATGCTCACATTAACGCGTTCTGTGCGTTTATAGCTTCAGATATGACCTTGTAATACCTCAATGAATATTTAACAGCCAGAGTTTATATCGTGCGACCAACACCTCCTAATAATGTTTACGGGTCCTTAATGTTGTGGGTAAGAAAGAGAAGGCGTCCTTACCTTCAGGCGCGATCGCTCCGCGGATATCATCGGAACGGTGGGATGCTGACAGGAAGACTCTGAGATCTCGAGGGGAGATTTAGCCATGCGCGAGAGAAACACTGGCATTTTCAGGCAGCATTAAACACAAATGAAAAAACATGTCAGATTATTCATCAGTAATAACGACAGCTGGCGATGCACATTTTGCGTTATGAAGTCAAGTGCACCTTTAGTGTGCACTAGATCAGCTTCGTTCAGATGCCCTCAATAAGGGATGTGGGTGTATTTAATTATTAAAAATGCCACTATTAGAATTGATTTTACATGCTGTCGGGGCTTCTGACGGACTTTTGCTCTGTATTGCTTATTATTTTGTTAATATATTCATTTATGTATTTTATATTAAATTATATTTTATTTATAGTTAGTATATATATATATATATATATATATATATATATATATATATATATATATATATATATATATATATATATATATATATATATATATACACACACACTATGGATTTTCATGTTTTATGGGGACAACAGACATAATGATTTTTATATTGTATAAACTGTATATTCTATCCTTACCCCTAAACCAATCACAGAAAACTTTATGCAGTTTTACATTTGAAAGAAAGAAAGAAAGAAAGAAAGAAAGAAAGAAAGAAAGAAAGAAAGAAAGAAAGAAAGAAAGAAAGAAAGAAAGAAAGAAAGAAAGAAAAAGAAAGTCACATAGTGTGATTTATTGGCTATTTTTTGTCATGGGGACCAAAAGGACAAAGGACACTGTCGCCACAAGGACAAAGAATTTCTGATATTGCCATCTTTGTGAGGACATTTAGTCCCAATAACATAGGATTTACCTGAACAACAGACACACACACACACACACACACACACACACACACACACACACACACACACACACACACACACACACACACAGAGAGAGAGAGAGACAGACAGACAGAGACAAACACACACACACAGAGAGAGAGAGAGAGAGAGAGAGAGAGAGAGAGAGAGACACACACACACACACACACACACAGAGAGAGAGAGAGACAGACAGACAGAGACAAACACACACACACACACACACAAATGCACACAGACAAACGTGCACACACACATACACAAACGCACACAAACACACACACACACACACACACACACACACACACACACAGAGAGAGAGAGAGAGAGAGAGAGAGAGAGAGAGAGAGAGAGACACACACACACACACACACACAGAGACAGACAGACAGACAGACACACACACACACACACACACACACACACACACACAAATGCACACAGACAAATACACATAAACACAGACACACACACACACACACACACACACACACACACACACACAGCTTTTCCCCTTCTACCTTGATGCTGATGTTTTGATATTTGTTTTATGGCTGGGTTTTGTATCCTTCATTTGCTACCCGGGTAGACCAACAATTTAGCTGAATATACAGTAGTAAGCTATATCTGATACAAATACAGATATTGCATTTCTAATTAGTTCCCAGTGAATGGTGTGGGATGCACAAATGGATGCTTAATATGCACTAAAAACCAGGTGTTGGACCAATAGGGCATCAGTAGGCTTATAGATCAGCAAAACACCATACAATAGTTTGCATTATAAGCATATACAAAGATACACGTTTTTTTCTTTCAACCTTGCAGTTATATTGAGCACAAATACATCAATCATCAATCGAAAAAACACCCGGGCCTGATGATGGGCAAAGACGATGAATGATTTTTCATCAGGCATCTGCGGGACACAGGCCGTCGGTTGGGTCCTTCGAGTTGCACAAATCTACGCAATCAGCTAAAGAACTCAATGGCGACGGCTTATATGAGAGATCGGGATTGAATTTAAAGAATGGCAGGTCTGACATTATCATTTCAGTCTTTTTGAGTTTTTAAGCTTGTTTATTTGAGACTGCCACAATTGTTTACGTTCACATCTGTGGTCGGAAAGTTTATTTTCTTTGTAACACCTAGCCACATGCTAGATATCCGGTTAGCAAACACGCTAACACCACAATGTTTTTATTGTTCATACGTGTTTTGTTTTGATGACATTATTAAAAAACACATCCTGAAATGGATGTGTTCTTATTTAATTATAATGTCACACTACTTGCTAGATTTCTAGCTTTTGTTGTTGTTGTTTATTGTCGAGCATTCTTGTAAACGAAGTCAAAACGGGGAAATTTAGCTCGCATTTTAAAATGTCAGGAGTGTTCAAAGAAGAACAGCTTTCAAAGCACAAAGTGAAATATTGGAGATGTACATAATTGATTACAATACCACACTAATTACTACTTTAAGTTTAGTCGATCCTTCGTGTAAACAGTGTTAGGAATGTCAGTCTAAATTTGGAAATTCTTATTATTTTCCACAAAAACCCCACTGTTTTTATAAGATGTCTAAATGTTTTGCTGTAATTTTATATATACATCAATTATAATCTCACACTAGTTACCAAATCTCTTTTGTAGATTGTCAGTCTTTCATGTAAACAGTGTAATGTCAGGCTAAATGGGGAAACTTTATTATTTATATTATATATACCTAAATATTTTAAATGAATCCTAAGATACTAAATTGCCTAACTGTTCCAGTGTCAGATTAATGTCTATTAAATCTTCTGAAACATTTGATGAAATCGAGTGTTTAAGAGGCACTAGTCAAATATAACTTGGTGTTGTCATGTTTACGTAGATAGACTAGACTCGAGGCCAGGAACTAAAAATAACCTACAGCTGCACAGTATCCTAAAATGTACACCAATGCTTTGCCCTCGGTTCCTTATAAGGTGGCGCAAGTCAAGTATCAAATTGTTTTCTCTTTGTCTCTCCTTTTCCAAAGGCCTCGCCTGGTGTTTGGATACTGTGTCTAATCCCTTGCAGATACACAGGGGATTTGTGATTGTGTAGCGTCACGTCGGATATCTGAGCTCAAACTAGGCACCCGCACTCAGAGACCATGTACTGCCTCCAGTGGTTACTCCCGGTCCTCCTGATCCCCAAACCGTTGAATCCAGCCCTGTGGTTCAACCACTCCATGTTCATGGGCTTCTACCTGCTCAGCTTCCTGTTGGAGAGGAAGCCGTGTACCATTTGTGCCTTAGTCTTCCTGGCGGCGCTGTTTCTCATCTGCTACAGCTGCTGGGGAAACTGCTTTCTGTACCACTGCCACGACTCTCCACTGCCGGACTCCGCACACGACCCCAACATTGTGGGCACCTAGACTCGGTTTTCACCCCCGGACCCTGGGCTGTCTCGATCCGGACTGAGAGTAGAAGAGCCGCGGGGAATGCTGGGAAGTTTCAGTTCGCTATACCCATGTTGAAAACCGCTCTCCGCTGTAACCCGTAACAAAGCGCCCTCACTCCCTGACTCGAGTCTCCTCCCCGCGGCGAAGGGCGTCTGAAGCTTGCATGGGTTCCATTCTCGTTGTGTTCGGTGCACTTTTTCATTTCTGAATGCTGAATTTTTCCAAAGGGGTAGATGATAATGTGTGTGCGTCTGTATACGTTTGTATATTGCGATTTTGGGTGTCAATAATCAGTATGAGTCCAAGTGTTATACGGATAAACGCCAGATGAATTTTGTCATGTACGTTGAGCTGAAGGCGTGCGTCTGCACTGCTGAGTCGGCTCAAATGCTGTCACCACTTTTAATTCAATAAAGTTTCTAATGATCAAATTCGAGCTGCTGTGTGTGTGTGTGTGCAGATGAAAAGTTGTCTTCTTTATGACTTCAGAACAGCTGTGTGCATCAATCATGAAATTATACAGCTTTTCCCCACCATATACTGATCCATTCTGTGCATGCATTTCTCCGGGGGAACGTCTTGGTTGAGTAAATGCAACTCTCAGTGCTTTCACTAGCAGTGTGTGTTACTAGAACTAGAAAGACCTGGGGCCTGAACCATGAAACCGGTTTAGCTGGCTAGCCAGATATGTTTAAGCTTAGTTTGTGCCAATCCTGGGTTTTCGGTGCCATTAAAGGAGTTTGGCTTTTAGCAGTGTTCATCTCCACGGCTAGCCTGCTCCAGGGCAGGTTATGTTCTGGATAAGAGAGCTCAGACTGAAACTGGACCAATCAGCTGCGAGCAAAGTGACACACCTCTGATGCAGTAAAGCCACGCCCCCTTTTTCTACTCCACATTAAAGTTCACAACACGGCAAATGGTTTCTAAAGACTAAAGCGTATGGCTTTTAACAATGCTATTTAATAATAATTTAAATATAATTTATGTAATTATTATACCCTTAATTACACATGTATCATTAATAGGCACTTAGTTAAAATTCATATAAATTGCCTATATAAAGGTCAAGCTTTAAAATCAATAAATAAAGCTATAAAAATGAAATTATATATCAACGTCATAACTTTTACTTGCATTGACGTATACGATTTTTCAAGTTTTCCTCTTTCATAGGCAGTTCTTCTTCCTGTGTAAATTTGTTTAAATTCGTAATATTTTTAAATCTGCAGAAGAGAGAAATTAATCTCGCGAGATTTGAATCTCAGTTTTGCTCTTCCACAGCGTGTGATTGGCTGTTCACTGCTGATGTCGCAGCTAAACTCAGGATCAAAGCCCGAGTTGACAGAGAGAGCTGATGATCAGCATCATGGGACCAACAAAGCCTGAATAGACTGGTTTGGTTTTGTCAACTGGAAACTAATCCTGTAACCCTGAGTTTGTTAAACTACCATCATGGTACAGGCCCCTGCTCACTTCCCAGATGGCAACAAAGTCTGGGTAAAGGTACCCAATTGATAAAGGTTTTATTCATACGGATGTTTTTAAATGTCTCAGCAGGAAAAGAATAGATATAGTTTGTTATATTTTAAAATATTCTGTTCTTGCCTTTGAAGATTGGCATTAAAAATAATCAAAATCAAAAGATTAAATATGTTATAATTATATTGCAGCAATGAAAATTTATACACACACTTCCTTCATACAAAATAGACAATTTTTCTTTGGTTGATGTGAAATACACGTGAGATTGTGCTTTTTTATGTAAAATAAAATACTGGTATGATAATAAAGCTAGGCATGGAATGGACTGCTTGGGAATGTAGAAGGCAATTTGGTAAGATTGAGGTCATATATATTACATTAACAATGAATGTTAACGTTGCTTGATAAAAGTTTGTGCTGTCGCAATTAATCGCATCCAAAACTTTTCTTTTTTTTTTTTTACATAGTATGTGTGTGTACTGTGTATAATTATGTCTATATAAATACACACACATGCATGTCCATTTAAGAAAATTGTTACATTTATATTTAAAATATTTATGATATAAATACTGTATATATAAAGTATATACTCTACCGGTCAAAAGTTTTAGAACGGTAAGATTTTTTAAATGTTTTTAAAGAAATCTCTTCTGCTCCCCAAGGCTGCATTTATTTGATTCAAAATACAGCTAAAACAGTATTATTGTGAATTATTTTTTACAATTTAAAATAACTTTTTTCTATTTGAATATATTTTAAAATGTAATTTTTTCCTGTGTTCAAAGCTGAATTTATCATCATTCCTCCAGTCTTCAGGGTCACATGATCCTTCAGAAATCATTCTCATATGAGGATTTGCTGCTCAAGACACATTTATGATTATTATCAATCCTGATTATATAATCCTGTTTTTTCAGGATTATTTCATGAACAGAACAGTTCAAAAGAACAGCATTTATCTGAAATATAAAGCCTTTGCAACATTATAAACGTCTGTACTGTCACTTGATCAATTTAACGCGCGTCCTTGCTGAATAAATGTATTCATTTCTTTAAGTTCTTTCCCAAAAAATAAATAAATAAAAATTCTGACCCAAAACTTTTGAATGGTAGTGTACAATGTTACAAAAGCTTTCTATTGCAGATAAATACTGTTCTTTTTGAACTTTATATTCATCAAAGAATCCTAAAAATATGTTTTACACAAATGTTTTCAACATTGATAATAATCATAAATGTTTCTTGGGCAGCAAATCCTCATATTAGAATGATTCCTGAAGGATCATGTGACACTGAACACTGGGATAGTGATGCTCAAAATTGAGCGCTGCCATCACAGGAATAAATTACATTTTAAAATATATTCAAATAGAAAACAGTTATTTTACATTTTAATAATATTTCACTATATTACAGCTTTTTTGAACATAAATACAGCCTTGGGGAGCAGAAGAGACTTCTTTAAAAACATAAAAAAATCTTAAACTTTTGACCGGTAGTGTACATGCAAATATTTCTTAAATATATAAATGTATGTGTGTGTATACAAATAAACAATTATACACAGCACACACACACACATATATTATGTAAACACACACTTTGATTTTGGATGCGATTAATCGTTTGACAGCCCTAGAAAAATACAACGGTTCATTTTAATTAATGTTAGCTCAGGTCCATTAAATAAAATTAACCAGTACTTTTTATTTTAATAATGTATTATGTTGAAATTAATATGAATTATGATTAATAAATGTATTACATTTATGCATTTGGCAGATGCTTTTATCCAAAGCGACTTGCATTGCATTCAAGGCACACATTTTTACATTTTGTCAGTTCTTGCTTTCCCTGGGAATCGAACCCATGACCTTGGCATTGCGAGCGCCACGCTCTTATTGCTTGAGCTACAGGAAAGCCATGCTTTAGAATCAGTTCTCATTGTTAGTTCATTTTAACTAATGTTAAAAATGGAAACGTGTTAGACATTTGATGTTATGTTTGGAGCTGTAAGCTAATGAATCATTGGATTTTGGTGTGCTTATTACTGAGAAGTTGCTTTAGTGTTTTACCACAGTTATTGGACAAGTCAAGAGTTCTCGTATGTACATTTATTATCAATATATTTCATGTTTACTCATTTTGATACGTAGGAACTATAGAAGACAGTTTATTCATAAATATTTCACTTAAAAGTTAAAATCACATAAAATAATAAAACTGCATATTAAATACTTGGCAATATGTGTACAAACAGATGGAATGTATTCGATGAAAACCTCGCAATCACCATCAGATGCTTGTGATTGAGTTTGTGATCTTCTATAAGATTGTGATTTCCGTTTCCAGGTTCTTGTAAGCCTCGTCCTGTAGCTCATAGATCCGATCCATACGCTGGAATGCCATGTGACCTTTCTTACCTAAGAGAACAAAGGCTCAGTCTGGGAAACAACACAAAACAACGGCACCTCTGCACTTTACAAGTATTATATTTAGTATGGGGATAAATTACATATAAGCACTTGTGTGAACATAAATGATTCCTAGTGTATGAGACAAAACTGTATGAAACTTGAAAACCTTCACTTCTAGTCATAACAGACATTATTTAACCATTTCTACTGAGAAATAAGCATTATAGTCATTAAATATTTGCATTGTTCATTTGTAAAACTGACTTGAATTTGTTCTAGATCACGAGATGACATTTCGGAAGACGGTCTCAAAACTAAGGAGGTGCCTTCATACAACACTGATAGACAGATAAATGTTCACCCACAAAAGAAAATTGTGTCATTTTACTCACCCTCAAGTTGTTCCAAACCTGTATGAGTTTCTTCTGTTGAACACAAAAGAAGATATTTCAAGAATGTCGGTAACCAGACAGTTTTCTTCGAAATATCTTCTTTTGTGTTCGTACAAGTTTGGAAGAACTTAAGGGTGAGTAAATGGTGACAGAATTTTTATTTTTGGGTGAACTATCGCTTTAAGTCAATAGCTATGTTTCCATCCACCTATTTTTATGGATTATTGCACACAAAAAAAAAAAAACACTGGATGGAAATGCCAATATGCGACTAAAATTCTAAAAACAAAACATAAAAACACTCAATTGAGGCAGATGATTGATTTCATCAGGTAAGAAGACACCACATAAACTATGCTGGAAACACATTTACTGAATAAATCTCTTTGGTGTGCAACAAAAAACTCTTTTTTTGACTTTGCCTCAACAGATAACAATGTGATTGGATAACATGCTGTACGCTGATGATACTCAGCTCTATATTTCTTTGCGCCCTGACGAAACATACCAATTCACAAAATTAACGGAATGCATAGTTGATATAAAAAATTGGATGGTTAGAAGTTTCCTACTACTAAATTCTGAAAAACCAGAGATTCTAATTATTGGACAACAAACCTCACATGTAGCATACTGTCTAACACTGCTCTGTCAAGTCCTCGTCGTCAGTGAGGAACCTGGGTGTGCTCTTTGATACCAAACTTTCATTTGAAAGCCACATTTCTAGCATATGTAAAACCACACTTTTCCATCTTAAACATATCTAAAATTACGACATATGCTCTTAATGACAAATGCTAAACAGTTAGTTCATGCGTTCATGACCTCAAGGCTAGATTATTGTAATGCTGTACTGGGTGGTTGCCCTGCTCGCTTAATAAACAAACTCCAGCTGGTCCAAAACATAGCAGCTCGAGTTCTTACTAGAACCAGGAAGTATGACCATATTAGCCCGGTTCTGTCAACACTTCACTGGCTCCCTATTAAACATCACATACATTTTAAAATCTTGCTAATTACTTACAGAGCACTAAATGGTTTAGCTCCCCAGTACTTGAGCGAGCTCTTAACGCATTATACTCCATCACGTCTATTGCGGTCTATATTTTGATAATATCAAAATCAGCTGCAGGCGGTCGATCCTTTTCCTATTTAACATCCAAGCTCTAGAACAGTCTTCCTAGCATTGTTCAGGATGCAGACACATTCTGTCAGTTTAAATCTAGACTAAAAACATCTCTTTAACCTGGCATACACATGCCACATTATCACATTTATATTATTCAAATCAGTTCAAGGATTGTTAGACTGCATAAATAAGGTCAACGGAACCGGGAACACTTCCTATAACAGCCGATGTACTCGTTACATCATAAGAATGGCATCTACACTACTATTAGTCTCTTTGTTTATCCCGAGGCTACCGTAGTCATGCCGTATCTGGTCCGTATCCAGATCAGATGGTGAACCCGCACCTAGACATGACCACAAAGCAGCCCTAAAGGTCAGCAGAGATCCTGTCAACTAGACAATCCTCTGTGGAAAGCCCTGTCGACACAACAGCCATCAGCACAGATTCTCAGCAAAGACCACAAGAACCAGACAGACCCTATGACCAGCTTCAGCTCCATATTGGCGTGATGAATACGATCTTCAAGCAAGAGGAACATGAATATTTGAAAGCTTCCGATCTGAATTCTGACTTGTAATGCTGTCTGTGTTCATTCGTTGGCCAGAGCAGAACTGGCACCCTGACTGAGCCTGGTTTCTTTCAAGGTTTTTTCTCCATTCTGTCATCTGATGGAGTTTGGGTTCCTTGCCGCTGTCGCCTCTGGCTTGCTTTGGGACACCAAATATTCAACAATATTATTGATCTGACTGCACTGACACAGTTGTTTGAGAACTGAAGATGAGATCTGTCATCAATATGATTTGGTATAATAACTTCCCAGAACTGTCTCACACGATTGCATACACAAACATCAGGCATCCAAATGCAAGAGAACATGACAGCGTTTATTGCTTTCATCTGTGCGCTCTGAGGAGCAAGTCATTTATAATTTTAGTGAAAAAAAGAGCCACAGTGGCTTCTCCGATTGCAGCAACTTCCATTTTTATTACAGATAATATTTTCCGCCAATTTCACAGGAAATCCTCTTGAATACATAGGATGGAAACGCTGCTTTTATGCATATTGTGCACAAGTTAAATTCGCAACTTTGGATGGAAACAGCTACTGACTGACTAGGCAGAAAAGCAAGCCTTTGGATTCGGACACAGTGCATATGTGGTGTGAGAAATACAGCATATGACATAGATGCAGTAATTACAGCTTAAGGGTCACGTACCAAAGGACAGTACGGTCTCCCGAGCGGCGTTCCTCAGGTCTTCATCTGTGGAGCGCCACAGCTCAGCTACCTGCTCTGCACTCTCTGAGGCCTATGAAAACACAAAACCACTTAAATAATCCACACAGAAACATACAGTATAAATAACAAAACTCATCACAAGAATGCTTATTCTTATTATCAATGTTGAAAACTCTTTGTGCTGTTTAAAGGCACAGTATGTAAGTTTCGCTGCTCGAGGTCGCTTATTCAAAACAAAGGCGTAGCTTGATGATGCCGTGAATGAGCATGGAATCATGGGAGTTGTAGTCTTGACTCTTCACCTCCACAGCCGATGGAAAGGACTCCGACGGACTCGGGCAGGAATCATGCTCATGAATGAGTGAATGTATTAAAGTTTTATTAACGGTGCAGTGGTATGAAGCAGGACGCGCCGAGAGCCGTGGGAGCGAATGCTAATGACACCGGAGCTTTTCTTCTGCTTATGTTGCAGTCGCCGCTTCCACTCTTTCTGTTGTGTATGTGGGGGAACGCAGCGCTGTTTTACATGGTTAAAACAATCCTAATAAATACATTTGAGTGTGTTGAAATTTATAACGTTACTCTGTGCTATGAGAGACTTGTTGCATTTTGCAGTAATCCAGATCAATATTACAATATATTAATAAAAACAGGATGACTAAATGACATGCAATTCATTTTAAAATATACTGTATGATGGAGAAAGCGCTCTCTGGTTATGCGATGTTAGCCAGTTAACAAAATAGTGTTGTCTCTGAGGCGGTAAAAACATCACTCACGGTGAATCAAGAAAACAAGCGATTCAAACAATAAGTCTAACCGTGTTGAGCTGTATAACAATGATTTGTTTTCTATTGATCCAAACAGTTGCTCACCTGTCTAATAAAACACATATATTAAAGCGTATTTTGTGTTTCCATGGTTTCTATGTAAACATCATTGACAGGCGACACAAGGACACGGTCCGTAACACTGGCTAAAGAGCTGATTTCTCTGGATTCAAACAAACATTGTTGGAAATGTTTGGGATAATGTACATATAACACAGTTCTAGTGGTTTTTAGATATTTTAAACCTTTAATACTTTGCTTTCAGGGTTCATCATAAATATCAACAGCAGTAAAAGATCAATACAAGCCCACTCTGACTGAACATTAAAGGAGCAGATGTAGTGTGAGAACTTACCTTCAGACTTTTCAGAGCCAGACAGGCCTCATGGCGCACATGCGTGTTGCTGTCCTTCAGCAGATCTGTGTAGTGAACCACTGCCTATAAAACATCCACACAACTACATCACATGAAAAGCTCAGCTCTTTTAATCCACGCTTAAAATGCTTGAATGTGATTAGATTAGATAACAGAAGAAAAGACGGCTTTGTGAAAAACAAAATGAAGCTTAAGGGGTTTAAATGTTTTTTGCATAGATCCTTTCCTTAATCGTTTGGTATGAGTAGTATTTGTGTTTGATAGCAAGTTATGGCCCATTCACACCAAGAACGATAACTATGAAGACATAACTATACTGGTGTTCACAATAACATTCTGTGTATTATGAGCGTGTGTCACTTTAAATGCTCAACAAATGCTTTACTGCTGTAAAAAACCTTCTGAAAGGGATTCCAACAATCTCGTTCCTCTGTGCCATTTTCATTATAGCTGTGGTATATAAAAATAGAATTATTTTTACAACTATATCATTATCCTCCTTGATGTGAACAGGCCTTTAGGCTGCTCCTACCTTTGCCCTGAAGGATTTGGAGCGCGAGGCCCTGCTGAGGCAGGACGTGGCCGCCGAAGCCACCTTGTGATTGGCGTCTGTCTGTAGCTTCGCCAGGAGCTGGAGGGCACGTCCTGTCGGCTGCAGCTCAGAGATGCGCTTCCCTTTCAGCTTCTTCAGAGCTCGCCTCCTCTTGGGACTCTCCAGACAGGCTATCAGATACACTGCAGCAAGCCGATCCGAGGGAGAAACACAGAGGGAAGTCTCTTAATGAGATCTATTGGGAAGAATCTTTGAGGGTGATTGATTGATGTTGAAAGCAGTAAACTCACAGCGAACCATCAAGGACAGAAGCATCTGTATTTACTGTATGTCAGCCTAGTTTCTGTGACGTTTGCATCCTACAGTGAGATGCGTCTGCAAACACTCTGTGCCGTTACCTTCTTTAGAGAGGAGAGAGATGTGCTCGCCAAAGTCACTTATACTCCATCTGTTGAGGTAGACTAAGAGCTGAAACACAGTCACTCGGTCTGCAGTGCACAGAGTCCCAGACGCCATCATACAGCTGCACTGCACCTGATACAGCAACTGACTGAAAACTGCAGGACACAAGAAAACATCATCAGGAAGCAGAGAGGGACGACAAACATCTATGCTTTTAGTAAAATTAGTAGATGGTTTCAGAAGTGTGCAAATTATTTGGATGCTAGTTTAAGAATTAAATTCTGCTGGAACACTGAATATAATAACAACAACAACAACAACAATAATACAGTAATATATACAATTATTTTATATATAAAATAAAATAGTATTGGATATTTTAGTTGTTTAATAAATCAAATATATTACAATGAATAAATCATACACTGAAATAATCTACAAAACTTTGTATAATAAATTAAAAGACAATTAAGTATGATTTTGAAGAGATGTAAATATTAATACAATTAAAAACATAGTATATAACAATATATAATAAAATAATATGAATAAAAATATATAATAAAATTATATTATAGTAAATTATAGTATAAAATTATATATTATAATTATATATATGTCATGTTCCAAAATATATATATAAAATATTTTTAGATATTTATTTACAAATTGATGGATTTTAGTTTGAAAATTAATTATTAAATTCTAAAGGGCAAACAGAATATACATTTATTTTATTCTATAGTTTATAAGACAATTACGTATTATTTTGGTTTTGTATTTTTTGTATTATTTATAAAAAGATTTTAAATTGTTTTACAAATGAAAAATACTATTTCAAAAAATATATTAGAAGAAGTAATTATTATTTTGAAGAGATCTTAATTCTGAGCAACAATAGAATAGAAATATCCTTCAGAAACATATAATATAATAATATTATATAGCAATATATAGTAAAATAATAAATATAATAAAATGCTAATAATACAGTACATTATACTAAAATTATATACAAATATTCTACATATAATAAAATATTATTAGATATTTGGATTTTAGTTGTTTGAAAATTATTAAATTCTACTTTTATTCTATAGTTTATTCGATTATTTCAAAGACAATTAAGTATTCTTTTTTTTTGCAGTATTATTTATGTGATGCTTTTTAAATAATAATAATAATAATAATAAAAATACTATTTCAAAAACAACAACAATATAATACAATAGAAATATCCTGCAGAAATGAATTAGATTCACAAGAAAGAATAGAATATACTGAAAAATTCTAGAATATATTCTATTTTATTTCATTGCATTCTGTCTTGGGTATATTATATCAGTAGTTTTTAGGGAACATTAGATCAGAACATCCGCACCTGCATCAGTCTGGCCTGGCTGTTTGGCTTTGACTTTGTGGGTGTAATGTTTGCGCAGTGTCCTGAGAAAACCATCCGCGGGGCAGCAGAAAGACGAGTCACTCTCGCAGCAGTCCTTCCAAAATACTTCAATCCCCTTAGGAGCTCTGACCAACACTGAGACACATCCACACACATGACTAATGCATCTACAGCGTTTCACATTGACACCGTGACCGCGAACAGTATAAAGTAACAGTCAGAGCGCATTAATGCATGATCTAGTGTTACTCTTAGATTGTATGGGGGAAAAAACGTGCCATAATCAATCATAAACTAAAGGTTAGTATTAGTGTTTGTGGGAAATCTATAAATCTCTATTGTTAGGATCTAAGGAGAGATATCTCAGCTCAAGGCCTGGTATGTTGCAAAACTTACGCTCCGTCACTGAGATTTCATCTATCATCCTCTGCGCCAGAGCAGCGATTTTTTCCAGCATGTCAACTTGGCGGGATAGTTCCTCCATGATGTCTTTATACACAAGATCGGAGTCAGAATGCTTCAGTGCCTGGGAGGAGACAGAACTTGACGTTATGCAAATACATATATTGGTTACGGTGTGATTAATCAACACTGGCTTGATGAGACGGATTCCTCACCGTCAGCAGCACCGCACACACACTGAGGTGGGTTTCAAGAGCTTGATCCAGACTGTAGACCCCTGTACTGAGTGACGGCATTACTGCACCGTCTCCTCGCTGTCTGACCTGCGCTTCACCCATGTCTTCTGAGGATGGAGAGTTCTTATCCTGAGATAACAGACCCATGCTTTTCAGGGTTTTCTCATTAAATGAACCAACCCTGAAATAAAATAAAATAAAGTTTGGCCTTAAATTAAAAACAACAACAACAACAACAATATATATACACACAATGGTCAGAATTGTTTGGTCCCCATGGTAAATATGTACAAAGAAGCCTGAAAATGTGGGGAATATCTCTTCATGAAATAATTGTTTTTCTCCAAAACACGTTGGACACAATTATTAGCACCCTTTTATTCAATACTTTTTTCCAACTTCCTTTTGCCAGCTGTGAGTCTTCTCCTATAATGCCTGATGAGTTTGGAGATCAGAGATCATTCCTCCATACAGCATCTCTCCATATCCTTCAGATTCCCAGCTCTTCTCTTCAGTTCATCACTCATTCTCTATAGGGCTCAGGTCAGGGGACTGGGACGGTCATGGCATTTTGTGCTGTGACACATTTGTGTGTTGATGTTTGTTTTGGATCGTTGTCCTGATGGAAGATCCAACCACAGCCCATTATACAAACCCGATTCCAAAAAAGTTGGGACATTTTTACATGGTAAAAATTGTGAATAAAAAAGAAATGCAATAATTTAGAAATCTCATAAACTTATATTTTATTCACAATAGAATATAGATAACATATCAAATGTTGAAAGTGAGACATTTTGAAATGTCATGCTAAATATTGGCTCATTTTGGATTTCATGAGAGCTACACATTCCAAAAAAGTTGGGACAGGTAGCAATAAGAGGCCGGAAAAGTTAAATGTGCATATAAGGAACAGCTGGAGGACCAATCTGCAACTTATTAGGTCAATTGGCAACACGATTGGGTATAAAAAGAGCCTCTCAGAGTGGCAGTGTCTCTCAGAAGTCAAGATGGGCAGAGGATCACCAATTCCCCCAATGCTATGCCAAACATACTGGAGAAATATCAGAAAGGAGTTTCTCAGAGAAACACTGCAAAGAGTTTGAAGTTCTCATCATCTACAGTGCATAATATCATCCAAAGATTCAGAGAATCTGGAACAATCTCTGTGCGTAAGGGTCAAGGCCGGAAAACCATACTGGATGCCCGTGATCTTTGGGCCCTTAGACGGCACTGCATCACATACAGGAATGCTACTGTAATGGAAATCACAACATTGATGGTGAACACAATCCACCGTGCCATTCGCCGCTGCCGGCTAAAACTCTATAGGTCAAAAAAGAAGCCACATCTAAACATGATCCAGAAGCGCAGGTGTTTTCTCTGGGCCAAGGCTCATTTAAAATGGACTGTGGCAAAGTGGAAAACTGTTCTGTGGTCAGACCAATCAAAATTTGAAGTTCTTTTTGGAAAACTGGGACGCCATGTCATCCGGACTAAAGAGGACAAGGACAACCCAAGTTGTTCTCAGCGCTCAGTTCAGAAGCCTGCGTCTCTGATGGGATGGGGTTCATGAGTGCGTGTGGCATGGGCAGCTTACACATCTGGAAAGGCACCATCAATGCTGAAAGGGATATCCAAGTTCTAGAACAACATATGCTCCCATCCAGACGTCGTCTCTTTCAGGGAAGACCTTGCATTTTCCAACATGACAATGCCAGACCACATACTGCATCAATTACAACATCATGGCTGCGTAGAAGGATCCAGGGACTGAAATGGCCAGCCTGCAGTCCAGATCTTTCACCCATAGAAAACATTTGGCGCATCATAAAGAGGAAGATGCCACAAAGAAGACCTAAGACAGTTGAGCAACTAGAAGCCTGTATTAGACAAGAATGGGACAACATTCCTATTCCTAAACTTGAGCAGCTTGTCTCCTCAGTCCCCAGACGTTTGCAGACTGTTAGAAAAAGAAGAGGGGATGCCACACAGTGGGAAACATGGCCTTGTCCCAACTTTTTTGAGATGTGTTGATGCCATGAAATTTAAAATCAACTTATTTTCCCTTAAAATTATACATTTTCTCAGTTTAAACATTTGATATGTCATCTATGTTGTATTCTGAATAAAATATTGAAATTTGAAACTTCCACATCATTGCATTCTGTTTTTATTCACAATTTGTACAGTGTCCAAACTTTTTTGGAATCGGGTTTGTAAGATTTCTAGCAGAGGCTGTCAGGTTTTGATTTTTTTATCTGTTGGTATTTGCTAGAATCCATGATCCCATGTATCTGAACAAGATGTCCAGGACCTCCAGCAAAAATATAGGCCCAAAACATTAAAGATCCAGCTGCGTATTTAACCGTGGACATGGGGTCTTTTTATCCCTGTTTTTTTGCTGCCAAAAACTTTTTTTTTTTTTTTTTAGTTTCATCTGAGCACAGAACCAGGTCCCGTCTGAAGCTCCAGTCGTTTGTTTCTGGATGAGCGAGGAGGATTTTTCTTGAAACCCTCCCAAACAACATGTGGTGATGTAGAGGTCGTTTGATCAGTTTTTAGTCTCGCTGACCCAAGAGTCAACTAATCTCTGTGATTCTCCATCTGTGATCTTGGAGAGTCTTTGTCCACTCAAACGCTCCTCCTCTCTCGTGCATTAGGACGATATACACACAGATCCTCTTCCAGGCAGATTCGTCACATATTTAGTTGATTGGAACTTCAAAGCTTTAGCTGTTTTCTTACAGCCACTTTCTATTTTGTGAAGCTCAACAATCTTTTGCTGCTCATCAGAACTATATTCTGTGGTTTTACTCACTCTGACGGATGACTAAGGGAATTTGGCCTTTGTGTTTCCTCATATTTATACTTCTGTGGAACAAGAAGTCATATCTGGACAATTTCATGATCCTAGTCACCCTGGTCTGCCAAAATGTAAATATTAATGGGAATATACTTCAGAGATATTTTATTATTGGGTGCCAATAATTGTGTTCATAATGTGTTTTTCCCCACTTTCAATTCTTTTGCTTCAATGAAAGGTTAGATTATATATATATATATATATATATATATATATATATATATATATATATATATATATATTTTTTTTTCCCTCAACCTTACACTGAATTAATATATGCTTTAAGCTTTAACCATGTTATACATACATACGTAATATATACATTTTTATATGCAAAAAGATATGCAATATCATGATATCAATGCAAAGGAAAATTAAACGTAATGTATTATTTAAATATCCAATTGTAAATTAAATAATAATATGCATGGGCACCTGACCTTTACCTGAGAAACAAATGTGAGAATGCACATTTCATGCATTACTCCACTTCATCCACAAGATGGCACTTTAAGCCTTAATTTAACCTTTGATCTACTTTTTTTCTCTGTGCTTGCCTTTATAAAGACTTATATTCATTGGGCCAGATGGTGAGATCAATGCTGAAGATCAAAATCTGGTGTCCTTGTTAGATATGTTACATGTATTTACTATAGTAATAACTATACATTAGGCATAATTACATGCAACTAACCCTAAACCAAATATTTACATTTTAGTAAGTTAGTAAGTTCTTTTTTTTTTTGTCTGTTGAATATGTGGCAATTGTTAGGACATTTCTTTATGGGATTCACTCGGACAGCCCAGCTAAAAGTGTGCCGACTTACCCAGTGTGCCCGAGTCTGATGCTGCCCATACATGAGATTTCATCTTCATTACAATCTGTAGAGAGGAAGTCGAAACTGCCCAGCACTTCCTCTTCCTCTACTGCTAGTGTCTGAGATGAGGGCATCTGTGGAGGGTCGAGGTCCTTCTAACATCAGGAAAAATTAAAAACAAGTAAACAGACATTTTCTTTTACACATCCATCTATACATTTTTTAAATGACCAGTCCATTGATTCACCCATCTCACCTTCAAGACCTCATTGAGTTGGCGTATCTGCAGATCTAGTTTCTTTAATGTCTCTACGTTGCTCGTTTCCTCCAGCGCTTTATTCAGTTCCTCTAGCAGTGAACTGACTCTCTTAGCCACGGCTCTCTTCTGTGCTCTGCCCGCTTTTCTGTCCTGCTTGAACGAGGTCTCCTCTTCAGCGGCCTCATCCCGGGCCGTTGTGTCTTGTGTGTCTCCTTCACCTGTGCTAGGGGTCACTTCTACATTTTGCTTGAGGATGTCAGGTGTGCTGTAGCGGTGGAAGAGGAATATGGAGTCTCGCTTACTGCCCGCAGGACTGGGGGAAGCTGTGTCAGTCTCCGAGGGCCATTCCACACTCTCCTCTGCCTAGGGTTATGAATGGATAGAAATTAAACATGCTTGCAATTTGAAGTCATTACTGAATATTTTTTGCAACTATTTAGCTTTTTTATTAAAACAAATATGTTAAATATCTAAACAGATACATAATTGATACATAAAATATTATTACAATAATTATTTTATTTTATTATAAAAGTGGTTATTGCATTTAGTTATACAAAAATTATATTATTATTAGTGTGCATTTCAAATATTTTTATAGAATTTTTTTAAATATAAAAAAATCCCATATAAAGCAAAAATAATGAATGGTTTCATAAAATTGTATATTTTAAAAATAATACTATATATATATATATATATATATATATATATATATATATATATATATATATATATATATATATATATATATATATATATATATATATATATATATATATATATATATATTCAAAATGTATAAATGACTTATTTGATTATAAATCGGTTATTTATTTTATTATTAATAATAATAATTAATAATAATAATAATAATAATAATATGAAAAAAACAGTAACATTATTTTATGCATTATGGCATATTTTTAATAGTTTCATATTTAATATCTTAAATATTTTTAGATTTAAAATATAAATGCAAGCAAAAAAAGCAAAACATACATACATATTATATTATATTATATATACATATATATATATATATATATACACACACCGATCAGGCATAATATTATGTTAAGTGAATAGCACTGATTATCTCTTCATCAGGGCTCCTGTTAGTGGGTGGGATATATTAGGCAGCAAGTGAACATTTTGTCCTCAAAGTTGATGTGTTAGAAGCAGGAAAAATGGGCAAGCGTAAGGATTTGAGCGAGTTTGACAAGGGCCAAATTGTGATGGCTAGACGACTGAGTCAGAGCATCTCCAAAACTGCAGCTCTTGTGGGGTGTTCCCGGTCTGCAGTGGTCAGGATCTATCAAAAGTGCTCCAAGGAAGGAACAGTGGAGAACCGTGGGCGGAGTGAAGGCTGGCCTGTGTGGTCCGATCAAACAGGATAATGCGCCCTGCCACAAAGCAAAAATGGTTCAGGAATGGTTTGAGGAGCATAACGAGTTTGAGGTGTTGACTTGGTCTCCAAATTCCCCAGATCTCAATCCAATCGAGCATCTGTGGGATGTGCTGAACAAACAAGTCCGATCCATGGAGGCCCCACCTCTCAACTTACAGGACTTGAAGGATCTGCTGCTAACATCTTGGTGCCAGATACCACAGCACATCTTCAAGGGGTCTAGTGGAGTCCATGCCTCGACGGGTCAGGGCTGTTTTGGTAGCAAATGGTGGACCAACACATAATGTTATGCCTGATCAGTATATATACATACAAACTATCAATTCATACATCTTCTGTGGCCATCTTCAGTAGATCGTCATCCTGTAACTTAGTGTCAAGAACAGGGTGGCGTGTCAGTGGTGGGTCACTTGTCTTCTCATAGGCAGGAGGACTAAGTGCCTGGGTGGAGTCAGCAAGGTAGCTGAGTAGAGACACGCCCCTCGATTCACGTGAGCCAATGGAAAAAGATCCATCTGCATCCTGTATCTGACGCATCATAGACTACAGCATAAAAGACAGATCAAATCATATGATAACATTTAAACTCTTCAGGGCAAAGACAAGTTTAATGAGGCGAAGTGGGTAATTTCTGCATCATTAGCGTCTTTTTGTCCAATGATGACAGACTCTAGACATTCAAAAAACCTTGCCAACATCAGCAAAAATCTTGTTTGGGTTTGCCTGGCACCATTTCAACTTGAGGATGTCAAAATGAGGATTTTTTTTGTTGCACAGTCTGCATTGGCTTTTACCCAAGATCACACTTGGATCACATTGTACAATCTGTCACGTAACAATCAAAAAGCACAAATAAAATCTCACAGTGCACACCAGGCTTCAGTTATAGTTGTCTCTGCACATTAAACCAAGATAGGAGAATGTATTTTAGCATCGGAAATTACACACTTCACCTTTAAGTCTTTGTGAGTGGTCATGCTGGGAGTGAGTGAGTAAGTGTGTGTGTGGATGTAGGTCACAAACTCACTAGAAAGTATTTCTCAGTGAAACTGGGTGTGTTGGGAGGTGTCCAGCTATATACGGATCCCTTTCTGCTGTGGATGGACTGGCGGCTGGCGGACGCTGTGAGAGGCCTCACCTCAGAGCTATCAAATGGACTAAAGGAAGAAAAAGTGAGCGAAAAAGAAGCTGTCAAGACTCTAGCGTGCTTAGATGCCCAAAATAATGATTTTATGGAAAGACACAGACAGTAAACAGAATGATGCAGAAGAGTAGTGCCTAAGGATTAAATATTGGGTGTTTGGATTTAAACTGGTATATAAAATATGCTGAGAGCTAACTACAGATCTAGTAGTTACCCGTTTATTGTCACAATTGTAGGTGTAACCTCAACCTCCCACCTTAACCATAGCCTTACACATAACCCCACCCTCAAACCTTAAACAACCTTACCCATAATCCCACTCCTATCCTTAAGCATAATTCAGAGTCTCCCTGAGACTCCTATACTTACTTGTACCCAACAATAAACTACCAACTGATGTTCAAAATGCTTTAAGTTACAGTTACACTTTTAAATATACATAAAAAAAGTTTACCAGCATTTCCCTCTAGCATTTTGAGTGCTGTTGAATGGATTCTTAAACACCTCTGATTGGCCATTGTGTTTACGTGCTCAACATAAATGTCTCTGATTGGCTATTGTGTTTACACGCTCAACATATATGTCTCTGATTGGCCGTTGTGTTCACAAGCTCAACATTTGTGTCTCTGATTGGCCATTGTGTTCATGTGCTCAACATATATGTCTCTGATTGGCCATTTTGTTTACATGCTCAACATATATGTCTCTGATTGGCCATTTTGTTTACATGCTCAACATATATGTCTCTGATTGGCCGTTGTGTTCACAAGCTCAACATTTGTGTCTCTGATTGGCTACAACAATCAATGCTCTTCACCAAGTGATTCAGTGACGCTCACTCTTCACCAAGCGCGTACACAGATACACACAGGAGCGTTTGAAAGCAGGTGTCTATCAGTGGATCCGTCTATCAGCGGATATATTAGGGACCCGCTGATAGACCTCCCTTTCAAACGCTCCCATGTATATCTGTGTAAGCGCTCAGTGAAGAGCGTCATTGAAGCTCTGTTGATCATTGTAGCCAATCAGAGACATGCATGTTGAGCGTGTGAACACAATGGCCAATCAGAGACATGTATGTTGAGCGTGAACACAATGGCCAATCAGAGGTGTTTAAGAATCCAGCACTCAAAATGCTAGAGGGATATACTGGTATAGTCACATTTTTAAATTTCATGTGACACTGAATATGATACTTTGCCATTACTGGAATAAGTTATATTAATTATAGTAATTTTAAATTGTAATAATATTTCACAATTTTTACTGTATTTTACAAATAAATGTAGCCTTGGTGAGCATAAGAGACTTGTTTCAAAAACAATAAAAAAAAATCTTACTGATCTAATTTAATAAATTTTTAATTAAAGATTTTTTTAAATCTTCAGATGTGTTGTCTTGACTTTTTAAGATGTAATAATGTTTAGCACTCAGAATCTAAACATTGTAAACTAACTTTCCTACTGAATTTTGATACTATATAGAGACTGATGTTATATATCATAACAGTTTTATTTTGTTCTAAACAATTTTTTTTTTTTTTTTTTTTTTTACATATACTAGCTGACATTCACCGCTTTCCTTATTAAAGAAGAAAGACTTCAAAATGGCATGAATAAAACTTGCTCAGGTTCTGTGTGTGGAGTGGCAGTGTGTGTTTGTCATCACTGGTTGATGAAGAGTGACACTGTGAACAGAGACTAAGCAGAACCAGAGGAAATGAGGTGACAGCAGTGAACTAACACACACACACACACACACACACACACACACACACACACGGAGATGCTGAACAGGCTGAGATGTGTTTAATTTAGTGACGTTGTAAAAAGAGGCTATGAAAAATCTTTTCCACCTGGTCTGTGTAAAAACCACTGTAATTCGATCGGTGTGTGTGAGAGGGATGGGGCAACGATGGACTATTTATCCATCTCTCTGCAGTCAGCTGTTCTCCCACAGCTGGTGTGTGTTAGCTGATAGCAAAGCCTCACTTACAGGGGGTGTTTTTGTGTGTGAGTTCAGTGTGAAAAAGTATATGAATATGAAGTGAATAGCTTTTGACATGTTTGTGAAATCCAGATGTTTAAACAAACTTTAAACTGTCACGGCATCTGCACTATCCCTAAGAATGGTAACCATTGATATATTTTGTTGATGCAAAGTTGAATTTTCAGCATCATTACTCCAGTTTTCAGTGTCACATGATCCTTCAGAAATCATTAAGTATTATCAGTGTTGAAAACAGTTTTCATTTTTGTGGAAACCCTGTTACATACCCTGTAACCTTTTGATTGTAACTTGCCGCTTTAAATAACGATTATATCAATTACACCGTTACACCAGTAGGTTTGCAACAAGTGACTTGTTAAAAATTTTTTGTCAAAGAATCATTCATTCAAGAGGATCGTTCAAAAGCGCTGATTCATCCAGTAATGAAACAAGTGAAGTACTGAACCCAAACGTTCATACAGTAGTGTACAATATGAGTGTAAAAGTCACTAGTTTGGTGTCACTGATTAAAAACCTGGTCAATAATGTCTTAAAATGCCCCTTGTAATTCACTTTGTAAGTATATAGCAGCATTTTTAGCACTTTATGTCTGTCTTGTAAATGCCACACATGCACTTACTTCCAAACCACCTCTAGCTGTAGCTTGATGGTTCCCAGTTCTGTTATGTCCACAACCATCATCTGTGGCCGTGCTGTGAAAAAATCTGCACTCCTGCACGTTACCATACCGACCAGGATAGTGCTCAACCCCTTGACCTCTGTTACCTACAGGACAAGAGACCGCAGAGTGTAACATGCATGCAAGTTGGGCCAAAGTTGCTATGTAGAGTGTTGCTATGTGGTTGCTTATTAGTTTAGGCGTTTTTTTGCCCTGTTTCATCATTGATCGGACAAAAATTGTAAGTCCAATCACTTGAAAAGTAACAGCACACCTCTCCTCAGTAAGTTGCATGCCTTAGTGCCACTAATTTGAAATTTTATATTTGAGATCTGATTTTGAATGACAGGGCTTTGAGAGGAGAAAGAGGACATCATGGTTTTCATCTGAATTAGTTTGGCTCCATGTCTGTATTTTCATGGAATAAATGTCAGACAATCAAACCTTTTATAAGCATTGTTCTCGCTTCAGACAGTCTGTTAAACATCTCTATCATTCTCTCTCAGGGGTCTGTGGGCGGTAAATCTTCTGGCATATGAAAATGTGGCTATTTCGATCTAACAAACAGCATATGGACAAAGGCCTGGAAACTTCTGTCATCACAACCCCCACAGGCGACCCTGACAGGAAGTGGTATTTGCGCAGGTGTGTGCGCACGAGGATACGTGGACGAGCTCACCTTGATTTCAAAGTTCCCATGGATGTGAGGGAGGAAGACCATCTCTTCTTCGTCCCACAGCTGTCGGTCATCCGTCTGGATTCGCCCTCTGATTCTCCATCTCTGACGGCCCAGCCGGATCAACACCTACACAGAACGAGACGCTCAATGTGTAAAACGTGTTCAATTCAATACTTACACTACCATTCAATACCGTTTATTTGATCAAAAATATAGTAAGAAAAATTGTGTAATAATAACATTTTAAAATAACTGTTTCCTACTTGAATGTACTTTAAAATGTCATTTATTCTTGTGATGGCAAAGCTGAATCTCCATCAGTAGCGACTACGCCATGTTTCACCCGTTTCACTTGAATGGGCTTTGCAACAGAAGGGGGCTACGCTTGAGCTCAATTCAGTTTTCCCGAATATCAGCATTTTCGCAAATGCGAATATTAGCTGACTTATATTTTAGACAATATTGTCTGTTTTTACTCTATATTGCCAACAAAAAATCCAAACAGCAGAGCCATTACATCTCTGAGCAACACAGTTTCAGTTTTGTGACTGAATGAGCCTGCGTTTTTGACCGAATCGGTCTATAATGACTTGACAACTCACTCATAAAGACAGTGGCTGAAACCGAAATCACCCGCTATACCCTCAAATAGGGCATTATTTGAAGGGACAGCCATTTGTAGTGGTGTCCAAAACCATAGTGGGTGTTATTGAGTGCACTCATTCAATCCCACATTGCACCGCAATAACGAGTGTACAGCCGATGTCCGGATTCACTCACTCGTTTTCATTCACTCCTTCAAGTGAACTGTATTAGTGGACTAACGTTGGGAATAGTGAATGAGGGTTTAGGGTTGCTTGCTTTGTCCCTGAACGAATCAGCCACTTGAACGAATTGACTGAATGATTCAACGACTCACTTGTTAAGACAATGATTTGCCGCCACCTACTGGCAGCTTTACTATCATTTCATTTTAGTTGAGGGGCTGAGAGAGTGACGAAGATTGAATGCTGTTTTTGTTTTTGGTAGTGATTGTAACAATAGTTTTGGTTAAAGAGATGGTTTATAAATAGACTATTAAGAGTGAAATATGAGAGAACATTGTTAAATATAACAGAGATAATAAAGTAATTGCAGCCGCATTGCATGCAATGTTTTTCATTGCATTATATTACAAAATATCATACCAAGTGGCATTAATATTAAAGAAAAATAGCACAAGCACACTTTGCAAGCAAAACATTTTACAAAAGTAAAGTTTGTTAGATTTTAAATGAAAAAAACAATAGATATAGGGCCAGATTTACTAAAAAGCGCTATTCCATAAAAGTGCAGATGGGAGTGGAAAGTTCTGCTTGTGATCTACTGACGACGCAAATTAAACAACACAGATGCAGCCGGATCACTTCCATAATGACCAACACAACCAGTTAGCGTCTGGTTGAAGACATGCTTTTTTTGGGCAGTAAATAATGGTGCAAACACCAGTAAATTGACGAGCGCAAACTTCAGTAAATCACCTTGTATGATTCATTTCAATACTCTCCTGCCATAAATGCTGCATCTGAAAGGGAAACTCCTACAAATTCATATGCAATAAGATCAGCCGCAAAAATAACTGTCTCCACGCCTTTTCAGAGCTAATTTTCACTGCGTGTCTTTAGTCAATCCTGACAGTAGCTTTTTAATGCCAAAAGAGGGTTTGCTCTTGTAAACCTGGCCCATAGTGTTCAAAATCAAGAAAGAATGTTGAAAATTGTTGTGAATCATTTATATGAACACGCCCATAGTTATTGTGATGAACTTCATTCAACCATTAAAAATTACTTTCTCTTATGTCTAGCATAATGTTTGCATATGTTTTGATATCTAACACAATGAAATTCATACACCGTCTAAACTTTCCAAATACTTTTTGGGGCGACTGCATGTGAATGTGTGGTCTTGTGCATCAGCCAGTCGATGGCTCCTGTGACCACATTCCATTGTGCATGAAGTCACTGGAAACCTGGCCTTAAAAATAGCTGGTGAAATGTGTCATTTCTGCCTAATATTTCAACATAAAAGCAGATAGAATACGCAGTATTAAGAGTGATGTTTTGGGGTCAAACGTCTTTTTTGCTTTTATATATTAAAGTGATAGTTCTGTGATGCCCTCATGTTGTTCAAAACCCATATGACTTTCTTTCAGTCATTTATTTTATGGTGCTTTTTTTGTCATTTTGGGAGACCATCAATGCCTCATCAAACCATCCACATTCATTTTCACTGGAAAATAGCAGTGCACACATGTGACCCTGGAGCACAAAACCATCATAAATCTCACGGGTATATTTGTGGCGATAGCCAACAATACATCGTATGGGTCAAAAATGATAGACTTTTCTTTTGTGCCAAAAATCATTAGGATATTAAGTAAAGATCATGTTCCATGAATATATTTTGTAAACTTCCTACCGTAAATATATTTTTAAAAAAAATTATCATTAGTAGTAATATGCATTGCTAAGGACTTAATTTGGACAACTTTAAAGGTGTTTTCCTCAATATTTAGATTTTTTTGCACCCTCATATTACAGATTTTCAAATAGTTGTATCTCGACCAAATATTGTCCATACATCAACGGAAAGCTTATTTATTCAGCTTTCAGATGACGTATAAATTACATACATTAAAAAAAAAATGGACCCAGAGTCCCAGCGTAAATGATAACAGAACTATAATGTTTGGGTGAACTATCCCTTTAAGTGTATAACAACAGTAACAGGTCCAGCAACAGGATCCTGGGTTAAACCTCCTCACCTCATACTGATCTCCAGGACAAAGCCGGGCAAAGCCTATCAACCCTGCCAGCAAAAGAGAGAAAACATTAGCTGGAGAGAGATGTAAACTCAAATTCCTGCATATGTGAGGTGCTGTGTACCTTTCATTTTGATTTGTAGCTCTCCCAGCAAGATTTCCAGTTCTCCTTCCATTGCACACATGTCCTGCAGGTAGAGATGAGTGTTAAACAGAGACATTTCTGAAGTGAGATATTTTGAACTTACATTATAGGTTCTTTATAACCAATGCACTGGTTAGATCTCATTTGCTAACAAAGGAAAAACAAAGTGTGGTTAAGCCAGTTTTGTTATGTTGGGCTGGCCGGGATGTTTTGAAAGATCCACGAGCCACAGTGGTTACGCTTGTTGGGAAAATGACCACACAAATGGCTTACTTATAGTTTGTTGTGTGTGTATGGTGTCCAAGACAGACTTTACCTCCAGGCTGTGTCTGTGGTTGCGGTTGAGCTCCAGTAAACTCTCTCTAGATTGTCGTGAAGATGGGGACAAAGAGAACGCTCTCTTCATGTTCAAAGCGCCCTGGCACAGCCGCCACTGGATGCAGTAGGACTCATACAGCTCTTCAACCTGTTGACATCCACATTCACACAATATAGGTTTATCTATAAAAAATCTAATCTGACCAGTGTCCATATACAATCAAATTAAATGAGTGTTTTCAGGTTGTTACCTTACTAATCTGAAACTCTAAGCGCCGTATGTATCTTTCTAAGGCTCGTATCTCCTGTTGTTAGCGAGCAAAACATTAAAAAAAAAAACATTTGTGATCAACTATATGGTACAAAACATAATAAAAGTCTCAAAACACATTTTTGTAAAGGATAACGTACCTTTTCCAGGTCATAGAAAAAAGCCTGAGAAATGAAGAATTTTATTTATTCTTTTATATTTACTTAACAAATAAAATGAAATAAAATAAAATCTCAGTACAAAGTCTCACCAGTCTGGAGTTCCTCTTTGTGTCTCTCTGCTGGGATGACAAGAAGTCCAGCTCTGTTTGATGGTTTTCCAAGTAGTCCCTATATGGGATGAGATGTCATTAACATTCACAAGACTAGTGCGCGAGGCCCACAAATGGCTTCATTACTACAATGACTGCACATACTTGAGCCCTTTCCTCAAAGCCTGGAAGATTCTGTCCACCTGCTCAGGCTGTTGCCCCCAGACGCTGCTGCCCACCCGACTCGAAGAGGGAATTCTGGGAGATTTCCCCGCTGTGACTTTTGAGCGGAGAGAGCTACGAGCCGAGGAAAGTCTGCAGGGCGAGATGGAATAGTAGAGAAGGCCAAAAAAGATTGAATTACTAAATGAAATAGTGTTTTATACACTAGTGTCCAAAAGAGATATTCTTTAGATATTAATACTTTTATTGAACAAGGGCATATTAAATTAATTAAAAGAGACAGTAAAGACATTTATATTATTATAAAAGATTTCTATTTCAAATAAATGCTATTCTTTCTATTCATCAAATCCTCATATCAGAATGATTTCTGAAGGATCATGTGACACTGAAGACTGGAGTAATGATGATAAATTCTGCTTTGATCACAGGAATAAATGACATTTTAATATATATTTAAATAATAATAATAATTCACAATATTACTATTTTTACTGTACTTTTGAGCAATTAAATGCAGTGGAGCGCATTTAAGAGACTTCTTTCAAAAACATAAAATAAAAATCGTACAGACTCTTTTGAATGGTGGTGTATGACAGTTCAACATTTAAAATCATTATTAAATCACTGTCATCAAAACGTTAATAAAGACAGTTATAATGTTTCAGATGGCTTTTTGTTCCTAATAAATACTGTGTGCTTCACACTCTCTCGTTTAAGAGCTCAAGACCTCATACTTAGATTTATCCATCCATAATAGTCCTGTCTAATCATTTACCATCCAAGCGTTATGTTTTTCTGCTAATTTGATCTGCATTTTGCCTTCTACTTAAACTGTACTGTTGTGCATTTGGGTTGTTTGCTTCTACCCTGATTAAATCCAGTTTGCTTTCTATTTTAGATAAAGTTCGGCATCCTCAAGAACAACCTTCATCTCTTAAAATAAACTGAATAATGAATTTATAGAGAAAGCTGTTTCTTTTGGCCATTTCTGAACCCATAACTGAACTCCACAAGTGCATGTAATAATTCAAAAACTGAAAAAAAGCCATTGCATTGTCATTTCCGTACTCCATTAAGTAGCACAATGGTTTCCAGGAGAATATCAGATTCTCTATTACCAAATTAGCACATTAGAAAACTATTTATTATAGTAATGGCTGCTGAAAACGGTGCTTTTCATGATCGCATTGCGGTTATTTAAAACATTAAAAATGTTTTTTAATGTATTTTTGGTAAATTAAATACTACTTTTGTCAACACAAGCATCGATTTCTTTCCAAAAACAACATTTGTTTTAGCAATTCCAAACTTTTGAACAGTAGTATATGTTTTTATATTCTGAATTTAATCCTCACATCCCATTTTAGTTACACCCACAATATAATCTACATATTTCAGCGATGTTCTGTCACTGTATGCTTACACAGCATAACAAACTCAATGACTCTGCAATGTAAATAAACTCTTTTAGGGAAGGCATTCCTCTGCGCTGCTCTGGGG
Source organism: Paracanthobrama guichenoti (assembly GCA_018749465.1). NCBI lineage: Eukaryota > Metazoa > Chordata > Actinopteri > Cypriniformes > Gobionidae > Paracanthobrama > Paracanthobrama guichenoti. The sequence continues at coordinate 33,171,136 of CM031948.1, forward strand.
GTCACTAATAACACAAGCTTTGGCTCTCTCACAACGGCATATTCCTTCCTGGCTCCATCGTTGACATCCCTCAGTGGACAGTGACACAAGTAACGCCCTTTTTCTCACGAATAAAGAGCTTGATTCTGCAGACTTTCAGTGAAAAACAACTTAATTTATGGGGCTATATTACAGATACTTCATATCTTAACTCTTGACTTCAGATTTTAAAAATGACCAAGTGATGAGCATTTTCTAATTGAAATTACCATATAAGATTTAGGGTTAGGGTGTTTCTGTTACACCTTGTCCTAACCAGATGCGATGCAATGCCGTGACACACGATAAACGGTATCTTTTTCATGTTAATCAGAGTTTTTGTCCTAACCAGCCACGTCTGCGATGATTCTAGTTTCTAAGTGAGTAAGTGACGTGTAGCCAAGCATGGTGTCCCATACTCGGAATCTGTGCTCTGCATTTCACCCATCCAAGTGCACACACACAGCAAGGAGTACTGAACATACACCCAGAGCAGTGTTTTTTTCTTTTTTTGCTGCGGCGCCCTGGAGCGATTGCTCAAGGGCACCTCGGTTGTGGGTAATTAGAGTGGAAGAGAGTGCCGTTCCTTCACTCCCCTACCTACATACACCGCCTCTGTAACTATTAGGCCACAACAGCCCACAAATTCAATTTCTGTGACATTGCGGCTGAAACTACAACATACAGTGTATGACAATGATAATCTCAGGTACTGATTACGTGCATTATTTATTGTTAAAAGCATCTAATGTGAGTTTGAATATCATTTTGTGTGACCTTTATAGATACTACAATACATAATTCATCTCAGGAAATAAAGACGCAAGCAAGTTCAAACTGTCAATGTTTTGATTGTGAACAAACAAGTCTATTCTACTATGACAAAGACGGTTTCAGTCACTCAGTACAGGGCTTGTGGCATTGTTAAATCAAACAATTGTGGTATCATAGAAAAAAAAAGTTGAATATATATATATTTTTCCTTTAGATATGTGTTTTGACTTGATGTGTGCCAAATTTGGTAGCTCTTTCACGTCTATTTGATTATTTATTCGTATTTCATTACTGACTGTCTTTAACGATATTTAAAATTTATATAAATTAGGCTAGCAGTTTTTGATGGCATAACCTTATTTATTAACGTTACAAGGATCAAAAGCAATTAAACAATAACTAGAACTATTTTATTTTATGTAATTATTTATTTATTACTTTTCTGTGGTGGGGCCAGTGAAAATCTTGGCAGGGCAAGTAAAAATTAAGCGTTAAGTATGTATTTTTGATATTGTTAAAATGGTCTATTATTTATGAATTTGATCATGTACTTATCTATTTCTAAGTCCATGGGGCTTGCCAAGAAACCCTTCCCACCATGCTTTTCTGATTGGCTGTGATTTTTGTTTGATTTTGACGCATCTGGTGTGGACAGACAAACTGGTTGCCTCTGGAAAGTTATCGCATCTGGTTAGGACACGATTACAGCCACTGTAGTTTTGCTTGCACAAATTAGCCACTATCACAATTAAGGTTAAGCAAAACTTGTAACAGAATTAGAAAAAAATAGAACAAGTTTATTAATGTTAATCTATTAAACATGTTCTGAGGCAGTATTTGTTTTGATGCATCCTCCTGCTTCTTCCAATAATAATAATAATAATAATAATAATAATAATAATAATAATAGGACCTACTTAAAATAAGGGAATTATCTAAAACTCCCAAACCATTTCTTTATAATTTAGGTTACAGTAATCTGGTTTATGGTTTTAACACAAAAAATAAAAAGCATATAAATATAACCTCAAAATGAAAAAATAAAAAATAAAAATGCAGTCAGCCCTCATTCTGAAGATGATATTGCATGCTTTTAATTTTTTTTTTTTTTTGAAAATATGTGTGTTGACAAAAGAAGGGCTAAATTAACCATGTCCAAACTCAATCTAGAAAAGTCTAAAGAGTGGTTGAAATCTGTTTCTTTATAACTGTAAATCCATGATCTTATTCTAAACAGGATTGTTGCTGACGGCAATGATTAATATGAAGTTCATGAAGCAATTGCATGCTTGAAAAGCATTTTCTCACAGTGCAGTTTTGTGAAGCGTCTGCCATCTAATAAAGAGTTTACAAATTGGAAGCAGGCGGATTCGCCTCTGAAGTTCTTTTGGCCTTTGTCTGCAATCATTTAGTTTCAGTCTTTTACTTGGATGGGAATGCAGGAATGTAATGCAATTGTGACAAAATAAAAACTTGTACAAATGCACACACACACACACACACACACACACACACACACACACACACACACACACACACACACACACACACACACACACACACACACACACACACACACACACACACACACAGAGGCAGCTGTGTTTACTTGTGTAAGCTGTCACACTGCTCAGAGAGGATGCTTGTGCTTGCATCCAAACCGTGCATCCTCTCAGGACCTTTGGATCTTGAAATAACTACTGCTGTTACATAATAATGCATGCTTGTTTATGTTTTGGATAGTGTGGAATGGCGAATTAGAACTATAAGCAATCAAAGAAAAACTGTAAGCCACATCCAATATAAGCTAAGCTCCAAAATCTAGTGAGCTGCCTAGCTGAGATGGAGCCTGTGACTGATCTGGAACATCAATAGATGTGCAACAGTTGGGTCTCAGAAGTAAAAACTTTTTCATTTTCTCCATAAGGAAATTGATTTTAAATGATAATTTTTAAACCTTTAAAAACAGACCTACTGTCAGCGATGAGGTTGTCAGTCCATGGTATTTGCTTCTGCTGAAGATGTCAGCCTGTATTATTTCAGTGTATTTTTAAAATAATTGTGTTCAACAGTGGAATTCCTGGTGAAAAACTACATTACCCATGATGCTGTACAGAACTTTTCACCAATCAGAGAGTCGAAAAAAGCAACATGCGAATGACGTAATCCCTACACTCTCAAAATGTATATGTATATAGCAAAAAGTATTGGGACACCCTTCCAAATCACTGAATTCAGGTGTTCCAATCACTTCCATGGCCACAGGTGTATAAATCAAGCACTAGGCATGTAGACGCTTCTACAAACATTTGTGAAAGAATGGGCCGCTCTCAGGAGCTCAGTGAACTCAAGCGTGGTACCGTGATAGGTTGCCACCTGTGCAATAAGTCCATTCGTGAAATTTCCTCACTACTAAATATTCCACGCTCAACTGTTAGAGGTATTATAACAAAGTGGAAGCAATTGGGAACAACAGCAACTCAGCCACGAAGTGGTAGGCCACATAAAAATCACAGAGCGGGGTCAGCGCATGCTGAGGGTCACATGCAGTGTGTAGAAGTCACCAACTTTCTGCAGAGTCAATAGCTACAGACGTACAAACTTCTGTGGCCTTCGGATTAGCTCAAGTACAGTGCGTAGAGAACTTCATGGAATGGGTTTCTATGGCCGAGCAGCTCATCCAAGCCTTACATCACCAAGTGCAATGCAAGGGTGGGATGCAGTGGAGTAAAGCACGCCGCCACTGGACTCTAGAGCAGTGGAGATGTGTTCTCTGGAGTGACCAATCACACTTCTCTGTCTGGCAATCCAATGGATGAGTCTGGGTTTGGCGGTTGCCAGGTGAACGTTACTTGCCTGACTGCATTGTGCAAGTGTAAAGTTTGGTGGAGGGAGGATTATGGTGTGGGGTTGTTTTTCAGAGGTTAGGCTTAGTGATTAGGCCCTTAGTTCCAGTGAAAGGAAATCTTAATGCTTCAGCATACCAAGACATTTTGGACAATTTCATGCTTGGGGAACAGTTTGGGGACGGCCCCTTCCTGTTCCAACATGACTGTGCACCAGTGCACAAAGCGTCGGTCCATAAAGACATGGATGAGGGAGTTTGGTGTGGAGGAACTTGACTGGCCTGCACAGAGTCCTGACCTCAACCCGATAGAACACCTTTGGGATGAATTAGAGTGGAGACTGCGAGCCAGGCCTTCTCATCCAACATCAGTGCCTGACCTCACAAATGTGCTTCTAGAAGAATGGTCAAAAATTCCCATAAACACACTCCTAAACCTTGTGGAAAGCCTTCCCAGAAGAGTTGAAGCTGTTATAGCTGCAAAGAGTGGGCCAGCTCCATATTAAACCCTACGGATTAAGAATGGGATGGCATTAAAGATCATGTGCATGTAAAGGCAGGCGTCCCAAAACTTTTGGATATATTTTTCAATAAACATAAACTATATAGTTTTTATAGGCTACATATAATCAACATCTGTAAATGAGTAGTTTTATATTCCTCCATTGTTTTTAATTTGATTATGCAATTCTTCATGAGATTGTAGTTCTTTCCTCACTAAAAACATTAAGTAGTACACAGTCTTGTACCTTTTGTGCCTTGTACATAACAGACACATATTGGATAAAATAGGTAATTTTTAAGATAAACTAAAACATTTTAGAACTGAATGAAATTTATGATTCATTAAAATGCTGTTTAGAAAAGTAAAATGCTGCAATTCTAGTGTAGGTTTTAGTCATTTTGTTATGTCCTTTTGTCATTTTTATTAGTTCTTGTTTCAAATACTTCTATATAACTTTATTTTCATTTCAGTTTTAATAATGATTATTTCAGTTAGGTTTTCCACAAAAAAGGTACTTTTCATCTAATATTTATATTCTATTTCAGCTTTATTTTAATTAGGCCTACAATAAACTGCAGATTTGTAATAGTTTTAGTTTAGTTAACAATAACAACATGCATGGCTTTACAGCACGAAAGATTCAGACTCCTCACAAATGTTTTGTGCTACATTTTGAAACAAGACCTCCCCAAGATGAATTCCAGTGAACAAGAGTCATGCTTTTCGTGAGATTCCATGGCCCCTGTGTTGAAGACATTTGTCTTACGAAAAGTCAAGTAATACAGTCTGACGCAGATGGAAACAACACATCATCTTGTCTCAAACACACACAATACTCGCTAACCTTCTCCGGCCACCGAGTGCGTTTACTCCAGTGAAGGAGCGGCTCCGCTGCACCATGCCGCCGTCAGCCGGACAATCAAACTTCAGCTTTACTGACATCTCACCTCCGCCTACAACATACACAAACACAAGAAAAACAGTTAGAAATTTGCATTTTTTTTGGTAGCCTAGAACATGTTGGCAACAGCATAGCAACACCTTGACAACAACCCGCAACAGCCTAGCAAACACACAGCAATGCACTCATAAATAGAGCATGTTGTCATCTGCATGGCAATGCCCAACCATATATCTACGCACCAAAAACCACTCAAAACACCTTAGAAACACCCTGGCAACCGCTCAGAAACAGCCTAGCACCTGCATGGCAACATTCTTAAATCATCACTATACCGTCAAAATAATAAAAGCAAAACTAAAGAGAGAAATCAATAAAAATTAGAAAGGATCAGGACAAATTATTGTCACACATCTGTGGAACATAAAGCTGCTCATAACGAACTCCTCATTCTTTGACCTCAGTGACAGTCACTCCATTCTCCTCGATGAGAAATGTCCATGTCTCTGTTCTGTCTCTCCTCATCCCATAATTCTTCTCTCCTCTTGTTATTGTACACAGTTTTTGAACATTCCTCAGACACTAAGGCCCCAGAACATCTACAGTGGCCCCAAAAAGACACTTAAAATCGTTGTGAAATGAAAATTCTCTCCATCTATTTTCTAAATGCATGTTATAGATCTTATTGTAGACAATTCATCCGTGCAGGTTTCATTTTTTGACCTTGTAATTGGATCTTCCTGGGAAAAAGTCAAATTCTGTCAAAATTCAAAAGTCAAAATTCTCTTTGGTGATGTATGCACTATGCGGTACATCACACTACAGAAGAAAAGATGCCGCTACTTATGTTTCATTGCTACACTTAAAATGTCTGAATGTCATTGCATTAGTATTGACATTTTTGCAACTGCCATTTGTTTCAAATAAAGACAGCCCAACCACTGAAAAAAATAAAATAAAATCACAAAAAGATCTATTTTAGCATAGATGACACTTTGCATTTGTGTGCATAAGTGTGATTTAAGTGTCCAAATACTGTTCACTTATGGCTTTTGCACCTGTTTGGCTCAAGGAAATGTTTTTGTTGACAGTGGCACACAAGAGAGAGACCGAGCGGAGAAGTGATTGGAAGAAAGGATGAAGAAGAGAGACAGAAGACAGGAAAGGGACAGAGAGAGATGTCTTGATTGCAATCGCAGAGGCGGTTATCATTCTCCACAGGACAGTAACTCATGTTCCTTTTCCTACAGGAGGAAGAGAGAGATCTGTGAGGTAGATGAAGAACTGTGGGGGGTAGATGAGAAGGAAGTTCCAGAAAACCATGCTTGTAACAACCATAATGGAAACAATGTTCTGACAGACGCTATCCATGCTGCCATGACAAGTGCAGCCAACGAGACTTTAAAATAATGAGAATTGCTTGTCTGTAAAAAAAAAAAGAAAAGAAAAAATCCGGGAGGTTACTAAGGCGTTGCTAAGGAGTTTGATTTTACAGTCAATCGGGATCTTTATTTAAACGATCAAAACTAGCATTTTTGTCAGTTGTTATTCCTGCACGGCTGCACCGCTTTTTACAGGCCGACACAGACGGCGCAGTTTAATCTACAGCCACGCGGAAAAATAAGTCATATTTTATCATAATGTGCAGTCTGAATTAAATGTGACAAGACTAAAAGGCAGTTTACCGCAACATTTCCATCGAGTTGTCCACCTCGAGTTGTCCTGCATACCACAGATTGATTCACGAACTAATGAATCATTTAAAAAGACTCATGAACTCCAAATTAAATGAGCCTCTGAAACCGTTAGGTTTTTTTTTTTTTTTTTTTTTTTTTTTTTTTAATTTTTAAGTTAAATTACAGACACATAACTGAATCCGTTAGTGCAGTTAACAAATCTCAAGATAGAATTACATACAAATAAAATGGCAGGCCAAAATTTTATCCCCCAAAAAATGGCAGCCAAAAATCTAAACATACCCAAAAATACATCCATCCATTATAAAAGTAATCCATACGGCTCCGGGGGGTTAATAAAGGCCTTCTGAAGTGAATCGATAGGTTTGTGTAAGAAAAATATCCATATTTAAAACTTTATAAAGTAAAATATCTAGCTTCCCGCGGACCGCCTTCCAATATTTTACTTTTTAACGTGTTAAATTCTTACAAAAAAACCCATCTATTCGCTTCAGAAGGCTCTTTTTAACCCACCGGAGCCGTGTGGATTACCTTTATAATGGATGGATGCACTTTTGGGGATTAAATTTTGGGCTCCCATTCACTGCCATTATAATGCTTGGATTAGCCAGGACATTTTTTGATATAACTCAGCTTGTATTCGTCTGAAAGAAGAATGTCAGATACGATATATGACATTCTTCTTTCAGATACAATATACACCTAGGTTGGCTTGAGGGTGAGTAAATCATGGGGTCATTTTCATTTTTGGGTGAACTATCCCTTTAATTTAGAAACAAAACATTTTTAAGTGAGTCATTGAATCATTCACGTGTTCGATTCGTTCAAAAACATTGATTCATTCAGGAATTAATCTCAACTACTGTGTCTGTTTCAACGGTAAATTGTGCTCTTCATAAGATGGAACTGTTTTCGATAGAGGAGCAAAATAGACAAAGTAAGTGGCAATGTTGTCTCTAAAAGTGTCTCAACCCTATTTAATCAGCCAGGCAAAATCACAAGTGTGAATGCTTAGAAGAGTGATACATCTCAACAAGTTTTGCATTTCATGTAACGTTAGGCCTATGTCTATAACAAATGCAGCATTTTTGGCCATGGTACTATAGTAAAAACCAAGTTTTGGACGTGATAGTGCCATGATATTCTAAACTCAGAATAAGTGTTGTTAATATGTGCCTTGAACAAGTGTTGAAATGTTGAACCTCATCCTAACGAATGGCACTGGGGTTAACCAAAAAAACAGCACAATGTTGCTATTAACCCAGTCCATCTGTGTTTTGGATTGTTTTTCCCCAAACCGCGCTGAAAAGGCATTTTCATTCTCCAAAAGCAGTTGTGGGCATCCAGATGCAATGAAAACTGAGGAATTCATTATATCCTTAAGGACATAAACAGCAGAGACAATGTGTGCGTCCAGAGTCTCCAGACTAGAAGAGAGAATCTTGTAAATGTTTGGGTTTTCATGTCAACAGATCACAGAGATGCATTACAATAAATTATATCACAGTTAAAGGGATAGATCACCCAAAAATGAAAACTTTGTCATCATACTCTCATGGCGTCACGTGCCATAATATAAAAGGTGAGTATAATGACAATGTCTATGATAATTTTGTGTGAACTTTTCATTTACTGTACATTTGATGTGCATAATAATATACTTATTTAAAAATAACATCTAGTCCTGTGTCCATATAGCGAATATGGATCTATTTATTTATATATATATATATATATATATATATATATATATATATATATATATATATACACACATCATTCTCAGTGGGAAGCACAGTAAGATATCTGAGGGCTGGCCAATCAAAATATTAGCACAAGGATCATGTCTAGCATGAGAAACTGCCATACTAAGACTTTTTTCCATTTGTTTTTGGCAGGAGGAAGAAAAACAGAAGGGTGTAGAGGGGAGGTATTGTGGATTTACTGGCTTGAACTGTGATTCAGAGTATGATGGCTGTCATTCAAAAAAAAAAAAAAAAAGATGGCTTTTTTGTATATTTGCAACCATGGGATAATTGAACGTGGCATATATGTTAACACTTCACGATAGTACTAAGCTTAAATCGTACTGGAAACAGCCAGGTTGCCATCGATCATTCACCCAGGGGACTCATGGGATTTTGTGCCAAAGGGAATAGATAGCTAGTCCAGAGCACACAAAGCTGTGGATCAAGAAAAGCACAGGGTAATGATACCATTGAAGGGGAAAAGGTTCACAATCTAGGTCATTTAGGTGGGATGGATTTTGTTGGACGTAACGGGACATAAATGTAATGATTGATTATTAAGGTTGCACAACTATGACAAAAATCATAATTGTCGATTATTCCTATATATATATATATAAGAACGATGGGGTCTAAACAACATTGGACCCCATTGACTTTCATTGTATGGATTAAAAACCCAGACATTTTTCAAAATATAAAACCTATAAAGCCAAAATGTGCATTTAGAAGAAAGAAAGTCATGCCAGTATTACAGGAACTATCCCTTTAAATATACAATCATTAGCCTAGATCATTAACCAAGAAACTACCACCTCATGTGAGATGAAACTCTAGCCTCAGCATCTTTTGAAGTCCCTCAGAATCTTCTTTCATAAATGTTTGAAATAGAAATGAGTTTTTAATGACACTCATTAACATGCTGATATGCAACCTGCCTATTTCTATGACGCAGGTGGGAGTTGAACCTTGATGGTCTGTGCACACAAGTAGACAACAACCATCAATATCATATGCATTAACAGAATTTATTAAGCTTTATCAAATTGCGCATTGCATAGCACTTAGTCATAACAAGAAACAGAGCTATCAACCAAATATCAATATGTTACAGCCAAGAACCAGCTTGCTTAGTCAGGGTCAGGCCGTCGCATGAATTCACAGGGTCTCGGACAAAACTTTGAAGACCACAAAATATCTCTAACGTGAGAAATTCGAAAGCATTTGTGCATTTATGTGAACCCTACCGTATGTTGTGTATTAAGAGTGATTTGTGAGCTTCTTGATTGCACAATTTTCGTTCTGCCTTTTGTTTCGCATTGTTTATGGTTCAGCTGTTATCTTGAACTGAATCTCTGCTGAATAGCGCTTGAGTCATAGATTTCACTCTTAAATAATTTTCAAGAAAGAGATCTCAGGGGATCTCAGCTGTAAATGAACTCTGCCCCCCTTCAGAGCGAACCCCGTAGAGCTCATACACACCCACACACAAACACATCACCCCTATCAATCCATACTGGAACAAAGCCATGGATGACAGCACAGAACATTCATTAAATAATGTTGAGTTGAAGCTTCGTTGCGAAAAATCATCACCTTTATTCTGCTGTTTAAGATATTATTACCCAATACCCACGAGCAGGACCGATGTGTAATGGGAGTTTTATGCGTTGCTTACTAAGGCAAAGATCACTATAACTATTGTTCATACTTGGGGTTGGGGATTAAAACAGGCTCCTTAAACATAATTATTAATCTTTGCAGTTTAACTCATCCTATAATGTTCATGCCGCAATCATGAATGATTCCTCAAATTGTCCTGATTTTTGAGAAGAGGTGTACTAATACTTTTCTAAGTGATCTGCCTAATGACTAGCGACCACAATATGTAAGATTTTTGGATTTAAATATCCCAAATGTTTCCAAGAATGTTTAAATCGAGAGAAATAAGCAGTTTTAACCAGGACACGGACCATGTCCGTGCATTGCCTATCAATGACATCACACTCGCGTTACCCTCGATTTTTTTTATTTATTTTGTAGAAACCATGGAAACACCAAAGACGCTTTAATATCTGATGTGTTTTATTAGACAGGAGAGCAACTGTTTGGATCATTGATGGACAGAAACTAATCATTGTTCTCCAGCTCAACACAGTTAGTCTTATTGTTTAAATCTGGTGTTGTTGATTTACCGCACAGAGTGCCATGTTTTACCATGCCTGATATGATCTCGCTCACTGCAGTGTGAACAAGTGTCTCATAGTAGCGCCGAGTGAACACACAGAGTAGCATTATAACATCACTTTAACACACTCACATGTGTGTAATATGATAAAACAGCGCTGCGTTCTTCAACAGTCATCTGTGGCATAATAAAAGCTCAGCGAAATCAAGGCGTCATCAAGCTACGCCTTTGTTTTGAATAAATGACCTCTTGCGGTGAAAAATTACATATTGTGGTTTTAAAATGCAACCTACAAGACTGGCAATTGGAGGTGAGTTCTGCACAAGTAAAGCACGCTATACTTCAGAAAATTCTTTGGTTAGAGAGTCAGACTGGTAACCTGAAGGTTGCAGGTTTGAGTCTCAATACCAGCAGGAAGTGCCCTTGAGCAAGACACCAATCACTCCCTCACAGCTCACTGCTCTTAATGTGTGTGCACTAACTTGGATGGGTTAAATGTATAAAACATAATCCGGGTATGGGTTACCATACTTCACGGTCTTCACGTCATGTCACTGAAATGTAAAAAAAATACACCTCTAGCTTTTAATAAGACTTATGAGGACTTCTGTGGAGGTCATGAATTAGTAATGGTGCTAAATAACTTTGTGTTTAAGGGCTCTTGTGCAGAGATTAACTGGGGAGTTACGCACATCAGTCTTGTAAGTTATGAGTACACACCAAACACGTGGTCCAAGTTTGGCCATATTAGATGACAGAAACATGTTTTTATTGCAGTAATGAAAAAGAGAGCAACGTGAGTGGAGAGCGAGGAGTACAGAGAGAGGATTACCTCGGGAGAAAGAGGAATCTGACAGACTAGCAAAGGAAAAATCTCAAACCATTTATTTTAGTTTTTTAATTAGAGCCATCGGAGGACCTACCAGAAAGGGGCTATACAAGAACATAACGATTTCTTTTTCATATCCAGTTTACTAGTAACCGATCTGTCCACAGCTGCAGTATAGCATATGTTCAGCAACATGAAAGCTGAAAATGAAAGTTATGATGTGTTAAGGCATATTGTGCTTGATAAAGACCTTATAAAGTGGGTTGACCAAAGCAATTTTCATTCCTGTGTTTACATGTTTTATGTTAGTTTACAGCTTCACAGCTGGGCAAAACCTTGGCTTTGATCAGAAAAGCAAACTATCATACTACTCTTTTTGCAGTATGTATACTGTGTTCAGTGTAAATTTTCTACATGCAAAGAAAACCCCAATGACATTTGCTAAAATGTGCAGCCTTTGTATCCCACAATGCAAGGTGCTTCAGTATGAGTATGAGTGAAGCAAAAAGATATCAGGTGCATCCCAATTTGTGTACTTATGCACGATTCTATGCTGTATAAAAAGTGCAAGTAGTGTGTTTACACTAAAAATTCCAAAAAGAAAAAGTACACTTTAAATTCCCGAATGACACCTACTATATAGTAAGGAAGTATGCGATTTAGGATGCAGCCATAATGTATAAGTGCATAATGAATAGTGTGTCATTAACTTTTTTTGTTCATTTGTAACATGCACACTTGCCCATGGACTTGTCTGCATTCATTTGTTAGTCCTCTAGGTGGCAACGACAATTGTGTTGTTTGTCCCTGTCCCAAATAGTACCCTAAACACTCGTGGCCATTTTACGAGTCTGCACTTTCATGACGTAACGAAGCTAGAGGTCTGCAAAAGTGTGCATCGAGGTCACATATCGACTGCAAAGGGAGCACTTGTGAACACCCTTCTGAAACCTAAAATGACAAATGGGACAGCCTATGGACTCATAGACTTAACATGTGCACGTGGCAGTCGTTGTAAGTCCACAAGACCAATAGTGAAATGTGCCATTTGGGACTGGTGCCATTTCTTTCTTTCAAGAACTAGTTGAAGAAGATGCAAGATGGATGGCCAGGAAAAACAACAGAAGACAAAGGTGGAAAGAGCAAAAATGGATGTGCACTCGTGGCGAGAGATAAGAAAGCTGCGTCATTTTTGTTCAACTTTTGTTTGCAAGAGTATAAACGTATCTAGGCATTTTAAAGGCACAATGTGTAATTTTCGCCACTAGAGGTCGCTTATTCAAAACAAAGCTTATTCACCTCTACAGCTGGTGGAAAAGAATCCGTCAGGACTCGGGCAGAAATCATATTCATGGATGAGCTGATGTATTACAGATGTATTACCGTTACTGTAGTATGAAGCAGGGTGGAGCTGAACGAGGCGCTGGAGCAATTGCTAATGAGAGACGAGCGCGACACACGACTCGAGAGCAGTGGAGCTTTTATTCTGCCGCAGACGAGCGCTTCCGCTTCTTCCGCTCATGCGTATGTGGGGGAACGCAGCGCTGTTTTATCATATTACACACATTTGAGTGTGTTAAAGTGATGTTATAATGCTACTCTGTGCGTTCGCTCGGCGCTACTATGAGACACTTTTTCACACTGCAGTGAGCGAGATCATATCAGGCATGGTAAAACATGGCACTCTGTGCGGTATATAGACAGCATATGATTGGAAAAAAAATGACATAGCCTGTAAACAATATATCATCAATAGTTCCTCTCCAGTGCCATCTATATTTTTTTTGTTAACTGCACCTGTAAAATCAGTGTGTAATGGGTAAAGACAGTAAACGTATGTACATGTGCAAGGAAACAGGGCTGTCTGCTCACATGGCTTTGTTTATGTTTTCCAAGGGACGTTTGGCCCCTCTGCTTCTCAGTGATGTATATGGTGTTGTGTGTGATATATGAGTGAGTGAGTGTGCATGCTTTAGAAAGGCCATATAAATCACAGAGAGGTCAGACGTAATTGTTAAGAATGCTTTTTTCCACTGCATCACATTGGGACCCCAGAGGCCCCTGCACATACTCATGTGCTTTCACTCACAATTCAAGATGACCGCATTAGTATTCATAGGTAGTTGTATGTAAACTCTGTTCGAATATACGATATATAAAATATCAATGTGCGCAGCTTCTAAACATGTACTTTAGACCTACAATTTACCAAACTGTTTACTAAATTGATTTTGTTTAACATGTACGCGTTACTTTTTACTATATTGTTTAACTATTACTGTTTATATTAAATATTATTTAATGGAATGAGGGCTTTATTGGTCCTAAAAGTAGCCGTTTTCTGTATGTAAAATATTATTTTAATATAATAATATATATTATAAATATTAAGATAAAATATTTTTATATCATTGTTATATTATTTATTTTGGAAAATATGGTGAAATGTGACTTGGACATGGTATTTAGGATAATCAACCATACACAAATTACAATGACTGTCATTACAATGTTCAAATGACTAATAACAACAAGGCTGTGTTGCACAATTTTTCCCATCTCTTTCTCTTTTTTTCTGTCTTTTTTCATTCAAACATGCACAAGTATAAATGTTAACAGTCATCAGATGAAGGCGGTTGTTGAGAGGGCATAAGAATGTGGTTAGATTGTAAACCTGTGTTAATTTGGTAACCTAAAACCACATGTTTTACTATTACAACAAACTTGCTCGTAGTTCCTCCTTAAACCCAAAATGTGGCAAGGCTTAGCATGTTCGTGGCCAATGGAGATGGTCTTTATATAAGAACTCCTGATGTTTGGTGGTTGAATGGAATGTTTTCGCCAGATGTTGCATCTTCCTCTTTTTCCTTCTTTCAGTCCTATGATGATTCATGACCTTGTCTCTCAATAATCAGTTCCTGATTTCTGTCCCATATTTCCACTACGCCAAAAGAGGTTTCTATGTATTCTCGTGATAGTAATACTGAATGATCGGCTATCTCATGATTAGCATTATAGATGGAGTTGTTTGTTTCCGTCCAAGTGAATCTAGGAATATAAAAGCCCAGAGTTTGTTGTTTACTAAGGTTGGCTACATGCAAACATCCCACTAGACAGCTTGTTAGTGAGTTTTTAAGCTTCGCTTTCATGCACACAAGGGGATTTTTATGTATTGGCAATATGTCTAGATTTCTTTTGGGTGCATGACGTTCATTGTTTTTTTTTAAAAGACTGCTAGAGTTGAGACTAGACAGACATTTTTCCATGTGCTTTGTGAAGTTGGTTAACTACCAGGAGTAAAGCATGGATTTGGTTTCCGAGCCCGTCTGGAAGGTTGCGACAGTCACGAAATTGGTTAGTGCCTCGAGAGTTTAAGGTCACTAGACGTCTAAATCTCCTCTGAATAGTAGCTTAGTAAAATCTTTATTTTGTAGTTATTATTTCAGTCCAGTGTATGGATTCATTTGTCCAGTAACGTTAATACAGTGCTTTGTGTAACAAGAAAAATAGTGAAATAAAAAAGTTTTGAGCCAATGAGAAAGTAGGTTGTTGCCAGAGGATGTGGGCTAACATTTCATCCAGTATTTCTCAGTGAGGCATTGTCTCCATTTTACCTAAACCACTTTGAACTCCCTCACCTCCTTGGCTGGTTTCTGGTGAAGATTGAACATTGGCTTGAACGCTTTCTTGGATGGCATGAAGTATGGA